>JBBIGA010000146.1:8987448-9010296 GCA_037576975.1 Alestes dentex
CATGCGCATTTTTGGGCATCCCCGTGTTTGCTGTTGTGGAACACGCGTGACACACTGTAGCACTAATACTCTTTGTACCGCCAACACTGTACCGCTAACACTTTCTCTGAGGCATTATCGTTCATCGTACCTAAAGTCAAAGTTGCTCAGGAGGATGAAGAAAACCAAACGCTTAGATGCGTAGTTACACTTAATGATTGATGCTGTCAATGCCGTTTATAAATGAAAGTTTTTGCATGTGAAAGTGGAAAATAGAACAGTTTGTCGACATATCTTTTAAAAAATATCCACGATTTAGTGCAGTTAGCTCTCATTAAACGTGCCTGTGTCAGGCTTTCACAGCTTAATCGCTAGTGGCTTGTGTAGTCGGTGCATAGCAGGCTGTGTGACGTTTTTTTGCGATCACTAGCTATATTATGACATTTAGCTTGAAAATGTGTCTGTCAAACAACATTATTATTGTTTATTCTTTTATACTTGATAAATGTGTTTAAAAAGTGTTCAATACATGTTTTTAAGTTGAGAATGTTTGTAGTATTTTCATATTTTATGAGGTGGTGGGGAAAATGACCAAATATAGCCCCCCCCCAAAAAAAAAAAAAAAATCTGTGTCACGAATCGGCCATCAGCTGACCCTGATTTCTAAATATCAGCATCGGCCATAGAAAAACCCATATCAGTGGACCTCTGATATGGAGTCCCCCATCCCCCCTTTTGCAACTACAAGCTAGCAGCAGAAATCTTACCTTTTAATCTGAGACTCAGCAAAATGGAAAGTAAACATGCAACAATGTTTAATTATCTAACTATCATCCGTGCTAATAAATAGTGATGTTTGAGTAATAACACAGTGATCGTGGTAATAAGAACCATGAAAATGCTTCACAACTTGCACGTGTGTATAATGCTTGCATAAACACTATATGGACAAAGGTTTTTGGGATGCCTGACCATTACATCTGCAGGGACTTTAATGACTTTGCATTCAAATATATAGACTTTAATGTGGAGTTGGTCCTCCCTTTGCAGCTATAACCACTTCCACCCTTCCTGGAAAGATTTATGGAGAATTTCTGTGGGAATTTGTGCCCATTCATTCTGTAGAGCATTTGTAAGGTCAGGCACTGATGTTGGACAAGAAGGCCTGGCTCGAAATCTCCAGTCCTGTTCATCCCAAAGGTGTTGGATGGGGTTGAGGTTGGGGTTCTATGCGGGCCAGTCAAGGTCTTCCACACAGAACTCATCCAACCATGTCTTTATGGACCTCGCTTTGTGTCTTGGTATGCTGACGCATTAAGATTGCCCTTCACTGAAAGTAGGGAGCCTAGTCTAAAACTAGACAAACCGGTGTGTCCCAATACTTTTGTCCAGTGTAGCAGGCACAATTCAGCTGACATCTTATGTTCCCGAGGAACATCTGAGGTTGGAGTACATGAATATGAGAGGATGGTCGTGTCAGTTAAACTTGTTTCATGTATTTAATTAATATTATTCCTATTATTTGACTTTTATTTTGTGTCTTGTTTTTTACTGCCAAGAAGACAGAAAATTGCTGTATGGAATCAGCTTCATCAATTCCCAATTTTCTTCATCCACTGTAGAGCACTGCTTACACAGAACACAAGTATGACATTCAGAACCCAACCCGAGTTATATTAGGTGTGTCACCTTTTATAACTAGGGCTGTGTTCCAAATGTTGTAGGAACCCAGTCGTGTTCCAAACGCAGTTTGGTTTCAGATGTCTTCTTCACAACACTGCCTGGAGCCAGCTGCCCTCAGGGTCGGACACAGCCATCTTAGCCCCTCCGCATCTGATGTACGTTTACATTCCAATATTCAGATTATGGAATCAGTTAATAACAACAACAACAACAATAATAATAGCAGCAGCAGCAGCAGCAACAACAACAACAATAATAACAATAACAACAATAACAGCAGCAACAACAATAATAACAGCAGCAACAAAAATAACAATGATAACAGCAGCAGCAACAATAACAACAGCAATAATAATTACAGCAGAAACAACAATAACATCGACAATAGTAATAATAACAGCAGCAACAAGAACAACAATAAAAATAACAGCATCAACAACAACAACATTAACTATAATAACAGCAGCAACAACAACAATAATAATAACAGCAGCAACAACCATAAAAACCGCAATGATAATAATAACAGCAGCAACAACACCAATACTAATAGCAGCAACAAAAATGATAACAACAATAACAATAATAATACAGCAGCAAGAACAATAATAATAACAGCAACAATAACAACAGCAGCAACAACCACCATAACAACCACAATAATAATAATAATAACAATAATAATAATAATAATAATAATAACAGCAGCAACAATAATAATAACAACAATAACAGCAGCAACAACAATAACAACAGCAATAATAATAATAACAGCAGCAATATTAATATTAACAGTAGCAACAACAACAATAATAACAGCAGAAACAACAATGATAATAAAAACATCAACAATAAACAACAATAATAATAAGAAGAATAGCAACACCAGCAGTTTTAATAACAGTAACAGTGTGAGATCATGCATAAACGTGAATCAGATCAGTGGTTAAATCAGATCTGGGGTTGAATCAGATCTGGGGTGGCTGCGGGTTGCCAGGCAGTGTACTTCCAAGTCCTCTAGTGGGTGGGAACAGCAAATCCTGTGGATTAAACCAACGGAGCACCAATGAGACTTCAGCAGCCTGGAATGTGTCCATACAGGAAAGAGGCAGGCAGTGTGTCTTAATTCAGTGGTTACATATGTTTACAACGTGACAAACGTTTTATTTTTATTATTATTTTTTTATCGTGTGGAGTCTTTGGGAAGTTCCGTGCCCCCCCCCTCCCCGTCGCAGTCCCTCACTCTGCTTCCGACTAGAGGAGGAGGAGGAGGAGGAGGAGGTGTGAGGGAGAGCCGCGGATCTGAGATAGAGCGTTTATTTACCTTAGCCTGTCGGTAGTGAATATTTGCGTATTTACACTGCACTTAAAGCCTGAACTCGGGTTGGGTTGGTGATGAAGGCGACCAGGCCGTGTGGCGTGGACTGAAGGGACTGGCGTGTGTTCCTCCATCCCTGGCTTAGAGTGAATCATCCCTTAGCCTAGCAACCACAACCATGCACCGCTAATTTGGAGGCCTAAAACTGCATTTTTATTTAAATCGCTTCATTCTCAACCAATAAACTTTCTCTGGCAATATGGAGGAGATCCTGAAGAAGCTCCAGAAAGAAGCCTCCGGGAACAAGCACAAAGCTATTAGAGATGCCTGCACCGCAGCCTGTGGTGAGTCTCAGCTTTCCACCTGTCAACATCTCCAGACCTGCATTCATCCAGACCTGCTCCTGCAGCACCGTGTGCCATTTGCCCTGTCATTTCCTCACACGGGCCTTTACACAGGACCAAAACACCACCTTTTGTATTTTAAAACTCTGTGCAGGACAGCCCATGACCATCCTTCCTCAGTTTTCTATTTAATTCGTGGTAACTCTCCTCACTCTGTAGGCTCTTCTGACTGTTGTGCTAGGATTTATTTTATCCTTTACATTAGGTTCGGCCCCATTATGCTATATGATTGCAAACTGACTTTTTTAGGGGGTCATTTTGCTTACTTTTGTGCCCTCTCTATGCCAAAATCTGCCTACACCTTCAGACAAATGGATCCAAACTCATAAAATGCATTTATAGAACAAATAAAACATAATCAGTGATGTGTAGAGTCATCAGTTTCTGTCATTTTGATTATGCAGCCCAATTAATCTAACAGGAACAAACAAAAGTGCTGAGAAATCTGTAAAAAAAAAAACCTGAAACAAACTCACAGGCACCAAAGATCTGGCCGGAAGTTTGTGCAGCCTAATTCAGATTTCTGTGTTTGCGGCTAAATTATTAATGTTGGGGTGTTTACAGATTCAGCCGACGGACTGCGCTGATGAACAGCCATGCAGAAGCAGAGACTGAAGCTGGCCTGTTTAGCTGTTAGACAGGTGGTCAGTGGTGGTCCATTGGAAACTTAGGAAACATCTTAACTTCACAGGCCGTTGTCTGGTCATGCATGTCTGCTTGAGAACATGAAGGGCTTTATAACAATTTGAACTGTGGGGAGACAAGAACAGTAATCTCTCAAGAGCAGGGCTGAACCAGACTGGTTTCTAAACCACTATTACTGGTCAAGTCAAGTTAAAGTGATTATTGAGGAACCTCTGGGGTCTGTAACATATAGATGGTACAATAATCACAGTAGCCTAATGTTGTATTTTGTCTTTTCATTGTAGAGAGTGTCATTTCCATAAGCAATTGTTACATTGCCACAAACAGAAATGTTGCATTTTTCCTTGTTTTTTATCTGAGATATTTTTGTGCAATAATGGAGCAGACAGCATACAGCAGTGCTTACTTTGCATGTTAATATCATAGCAGGTGATGATCACATAACACTGATGAGAGAGCAGTGCCAGTTTTTCAGAATGATGGTTTCATTCAGGCTAAAGCCAACACGAAAGAACCAGTTACTCCATGTGATCTGACATTTTTTGCATATTGTTTCTTTCTATAATTACTATTTATTTTCACCACAGAAACCTTAGAAGCTCAAAATGGATCGGTTAAAACCTCTCCGTCCAAACTCAGGTGAGTAAGGTGTTTTTCATTTATGTTGGCTCACTGAATCTGCTCTCTGCTTTTCAGCTCGAAGAATTGTTGCAAACTCGTAAATCAGCTAAGTCCATTTACCTCTGCAGTGCCCTCACATATTTGTTCTAAACATGCAGCACATCTGATGTGAGTAATGAGGCTTGCTTCTTTGAGCTCATAGCTAAAATCTGGTGGTGCAATGCAAGGTCAGAACAAATAGCTGTGGACACGGCGGCCCATTGAAGGAATCGAGTAGCCTGGAGCCTTTTCTGCCATTCAGAATCTGCTGCAGCTGTTTCCTATGACAGCAGACGATGCTTTCAGTCATCTCTGACTGCTGTAAGCAGCATCTAGAGACACCAGTAAAAATGAGCCAGCGCTAGAAAATACATCAATAACAAACATTGAAATTCATAACATGACCATACAGACTCTAGGTGAGTTTGTGTGGAATGAAGCACAGGCATAACATACTTGTATGAAGCCTTTGATATGGACATTGTTGTAGTAGAAAAGTTTTTGTGCTTATTGGCAAAATGCTTACGCCCACAGGCATTGCTGTTCATGAGGGCAGTAGTGTAGGATGGTATTGATCAAATTCAGGATTATTCAGATATCTCAAATTCAGTATTTCCTAAACAAAGAGTGAGTTCTGCGGCAGCTGGGGGGCTAGTGATTAGGATGTCCACTCTGCTTTCAGAAAGTCATTGGTTTGAATCTGAGGCACCGTCCCAACACACTGCTCCCCGGGCGCTGTGTTCCTGGCTGCCCGCTGCTTCACTTGGTGAATGGGTTTAAATGCAGAGGAAGAATTTCGTGCTGTTCACACTGTGTGCTGTGTTCCTGTATGACAGAATCCTCACTATAACTTCACTTTCACATTTTCACTTCTCCCCTTCATAAACCTTGTTTCGAACCGCTACGTGAAAATGATCTTGGTTTTAACGCTCGTTATTAACCACAACACTTTACTAAAGATGATCCCTACATGACTAAACCTACATAGACATTTATAATAGCTTGTTCCAACAAGCATGTGTTTTCATCACATTTGGCGAGCTGAAAAGCGGCCTTCATGACAACTGACGCTTGAAGCGAGCCTTTATAGATTTTGATGTAGATTTATGTCAGTTGTCATGAAAGGCTTTTGTATGTGTCAGGCAGACGTATGAATGCTGACTTTAAGTAAATGCTTATCAAACTGAAAATCAGGATTGTGTGCAGCATCACTTCTTTATATGTGGTAATGCATTTTAAAATAATACATAGGAATTTCAAGAAAGAATATAGTACCTATAGATTTAAGAAAATATTAAGTTGTAGAAATCTATCAATTCTGTGTCCAGTAGCACTTTGTTTAACGATGGGCTCTGTGTAGGCATTATTGCCTTGCTTGATTACTCTTTCATGGCTTACATAATCTTTCTCCCATGCATGTTTGTAACATGTCAATGTCTCTGTACTCATTCAGGGATGTTTCTGGATACATGTTCACTGACTGAGTGTAATTTGCTGTAGTATGTGAGATTCAAGGGTTGTCTCCAAAAATCATGTCTCAGTGTTTCAGTTCCTCTCCGGGTTTCTTGTTGTAGCACACAGAAACAAGGTCTCAGAAACAAGGCCTGATCCCCGGTGCACTTCTCTGTCAGGATTTTGCGTTTGATTTTGCGCTTAATTTTTCATTCTGTTTGCCTTTTTACCTGTGTTCCCATTCGCTTGTGATTTTCAGACTTTTTCTTTTGTTCCAGGACCCGCCAAATATTTTGTGAAGGAAAATAAAGCCTAAACTGGTCAAAGTTTCCATCCACGTTTACTGAATGTAACTGGTCTTTCGGTCAAGAAGTATAGATTCCATGCCACCATGAAAGAATGAAACAGACATAGTGACATACTTAGAGATTGTGGATAAAAATACTTAAAATATTTACATTTGACCTACATTTAGAGATATTTAATTCAGCTCTTTCCTTCAGTATGAAAATGCCAATACATTTTGTGAATTTATTGGTTGGATGTCACATTGTCTCATTGTTGTCAGGAAGCACTCGAATAACTTTTAAAGATCATTCATGCTTTCATCATTTCTAATTGTTCAGAGGAATATGCAAATACTTCTTTGTGACACTCCTGTCCCCGCACCCACAGTTTGAAAGCAGCTGCCGTAAGATATTACTTGGTGAGATATGATACTGTGTGTGATCACCACTGCTAACTGTGGTTTGTACTTTCAGGGAGAGATGCCTCCTCCCACTGCGGCTGGCTCTGGAGTCCAGGAACCCAAAGCTGGCCCAGACGGCTCTTGTGGGAATGCAGGTGAGGGCGTTGTTCTGTTTATTCAGCCAGCTCTTCAGGCAAAGTGCAAATAAGGAAATAAGCAGAGGTTCATGTTTCTTTTCCCCCAGAAATGAACCAATATGTTCTTTTCCCAAAGTCCGTGTAACTAGTGTGGATCAAATTTATCCAAGAGTTGTAACCTGCCGGCGTATTTGCTGTATAACAGAAGTGGGATTGTGGCAAGATGTGTGCTTAGAAGTTCACCATAATGCCTTTCTGTTATGCAGGCAACTTGCAACACACAGTACACAGATCCAGGAGTAACATTACACTCATTCAGTGGTTTGTTTAAAGAAAAGTAAGAACATTTTTAAATGTGTAAAAAAAAAAATTGCTTAAAGGTTTGTGGATATAAACTAGATGTGAAAGATTAGAACATTTGACAGGTTTTAGTGCTTCAGAATGGTGTGACATTGTGTAATACAGGTATACCACATGAATTAAAAATAGAGATACAAAATGTTTAATATTTATGGATTGTTCTCCCGTCTTCACGTTGTCCTCCTGCAGAAGATCCTTTGTGAGGATCATTTTGTTGCTGGGGACAGGGCCGTGCCAGAGAAGCAACTGCTGTGTCAGGTTCTGGAGGCTGTCAGTGTGACACCCACCCTCCATGAAGACTTACAGGTTGAGGTGATGAAGGTCAGTGTGTATGGCCGTGGTTTACATTGATGATGAGCCTCAGTAACATTGTTGCTAATTTACAATAGTCTGTGGTAAGTCAGTTCACGCCATCACTGTTGGTTTTGCAGTGCTGCGCAACAATGGCATGGTTGTGTTTTGCCGAGATTTTAAATACAGTGTTTTTTCAGGCTGCTGATAGAAAAGTTCACAGGCAGTTTACTTTAGTTTTCTACATTTCTGCTTAATTCAGTCATTGAAATGTAGAAAACGCCTTTCACAGTGGTTTGATGTGAAATGGTTCATTGTAGGGGAATCTGCTAAAACTTACTCTCTTGGCAATGGCAGTGAAGGGAATTAGGGGTCACAGTGTCTAGACTGCAAACAAACCATGTTATTGACTGTCCAAAGCGATCCATTAACCTTCATATGTCTTTTTTCTGTGTAATGTTTATAAAAGAAATCTCTGGAATTATCAAGAAATTGGAATTAACCCTGTAAATGTCTTTCTAAGAAGGAAAAGCAGCTTTAAATAATAGCTTGAAAATGCTATTATTATTTTGAACGTTTTGAAATGGATATTATGATGTGCTGTTTACATCATACCAACAGGGAACTGCTGGTTTTTGAAGTTTTAGAAACCTGTTGTTTTTTCACTACACTTGTAGCAGGTGCAAAAATCACTAGTGTCTGAATTCAGTCGCAGCCTACTGGGTATAAATTTAGTCAGAGTCTGCTGGGAATATTCTGCACTGTGCTGGGTGCTAATGTCAAAATATGCTGTGTTGCTTTTAGCAGGTATAATCAATTTGGTGTCATCACACATGCTAACGGAGCTGTGTTCTATTAGCACGTGTCTTTTATAGTATCAGTAGTGTTTGTATGATAACAGATGATTATTGTCACGCTCAAGAACATACCTGTGCTGTTCGTTTAGATCTTTCACTGCTGTAGTCAAGGGAAAGCGATATTGTCTTGTCTTTGATTGTTTTAAATCCAGCAGCAGTTTCTTAATCATTCACTGGCTTCATGTTGTTTTACCAGGTCTTGCTGTGTGTCACCTACTCCTCCACCTTTGAGATGAATGGCAACAACATCTTGAGGATTGCAGATGTAAGGCCATTTGAGTACCGCTATGGTGGGGGGGACATATCCATGTCTTTTCGTCCTAAAAAGCAAAGTGCAAAGGCACCGGTCAGTAATAATGGAAATTCATAATAGAGCCTCATGGGGATTCTCTCTCATGCTGTCATCAGGAGCGCAAACAGAAGGGTGTCATCTCTCTCCCTTTCTGTCCCACTTTCGCTGCTTCTCTGACGTCTCCCTGTGACTCAGTGTCCGGCCAGACCAGAACCCATAAAGCACGTAGCCTTCACTATGCCCCTCGTTAATTATCCTGGAAAATCGTTGAATGACATGTTCTTTTCCGTAACGTTTTCATCATTCTGTCACCATGGCGACTGAGTGCGTTGGTATCAGATGCCACGTCCGAGGTCGTCTTTCCATGACATAAGCAATTCGATGGAGAGGAAGGAGGTACACAGGGAGCTTGTAGGAGCAGGTGCAGGCTTAAGTAGTGAGCCACGTCAGAAGCTTAATGGGAGAATGAGCAGTTTTCCATTTTAGCCTTCTTCTGCTGAGTTTGAGACTGTGCCTAATATGACCAGGTTTTTTTGACTCGAACAACTGGCAGACAGTGTCGTGTCTCAGCACTGTTTATTGCCTAGTGTAAGCCCCATTGACCAAACCTTTTTGTTCAGCATTAAGAGCTGTTTGGAAGGAAGCTTTAGGGAGTTTAATGCTAAGTATTCCTCATGGTGTAAAAGCCAGTTCGACTTGGCACAAGGACAACATGAAAGAGGCTTTAGTGTGGCCAGCTCATATCAGAGTTTCTTCATCAATAAATTATTTCCCTGACAGTTTTGATTTTGCATTACCTGTGATGGTGTAAATGGTCAAGTGTTTTAAGTCCTAGGCCCCTTATTAAATTCCATCATGGAAATACAGTTTGATGTAAGCAAGCTTTTGCTGAATTGAAGAAGTGATCAAATGTGATAAGGGATTTGGAGGTAGTATTCTGTTCCAAAATGTAAAATGTAAAATGGCCCTGAGCCATTGTACGGTTCTTGTGGTCAGTAATTGGGATGTGGGTTTTGATGAATGAATTGTGATTGTGTATTTGTGCGTACGTGTCTATCTAGGTGTGTGTTGAGACGTACATATCGAGTTGTCATCTGCGCAGCATCAACACAGCAGTGAGGGCCACACTTAGTCAGATACTTGGAGACCTCACCCTTCAGCTTCACCATCGACAGGAAGGCTTGGTAAGTCAGCACACTCACATGTGCACATGCACACACTTGCCCATTACATTGTTTGTTTGTTTTTTTCAAATCATGTGTATTACAGTTTCTTAAAAGCAAAGATGAATTCATCAGAACATCACCCTCAAGTGTTTGTGATTGGGGGGTGCACCAATAAAGCTATGCAGAATACTGATACACTGGCAGATTTTAAGTGCTTTTTGATGCTTGCAGGGTTCTGATGGAGTGGAGCCTTCTGTGCCTACATCTCAGCGCAAAGGTACCCTTTTAGCTCAGCCTGACAACACCCAAGCCAGCACTGGCCAAATTAATGTTTCTCTCTCATCAGGTAGTAACTGTTGTCCTCATGGGATAGAAGAGAAAGTAAATGACAGCAAATCTGCTCAGTTATGTACTTATGAGCGTAACTGGTAGACAAACATCATAAAGAAACACATTCTCCGAAAAAGGCAGTTGCATTAATCTGGCTTTGACAGTCCATCTAATCTTTATGTTAATCTTTATGTTAATCTTGTCTCTCTATGTCCTTAACATAACAAGAATACGGTAAAATCCATAGAAGTGGGGTCATTTTGCTGGTCTTTCCGAGGAATTGTGCTGTTTTTTAGTTAATGTGGTTAAGCTTAGGTATATGTGAATGTGTTTCTCAGAAGTGGTCTTCTCCAGCTCAGTGGAATGTCCTCACAACTATTGTGTATGTGTGTTTGTGTAGACCTCTCTCCCACCACTGCAGCACTATACGAAGATGTGATAACTGTCCTCACTGTGTTCTGTGAAAAACTGGAGTCTGTTTCAAAGTAAGTATCTACCTGAAGGCCCCGCTGTGTGATCTGACATAGTTTTGGTCCAGTGTTTATTAGTTTGCATTTTGTTTTTTTTAAATTGTGCTGTAGTAGCACTGTCCCCCCCGAAGCGCATTCAAGATGTTTTTTAATGAAGTGTGATTGGTGTTAACTGTGGGTCTGTGGCAGGTGTTTGCCTCTAGGCATCATGTTTTCACTCTATCTGTTCCTGCTGTTTGTGATCTGGCTTTGAGAGCTGGAGGTGAGCCATATTATGTGTCTGCTTTTTTTCCCCCCTCAACAGTGAGAATCAGCTGCTGCAGCTGCTGTATCTGGAGTGCATCCTGGCCATGCTCAGCAGCTGCCCTCCCACAATGCACTTGCATCGCCACTTCACAGACCTTGTCTGGTAAGCTCTAGCTTGAGATGTCACATGCCACTCATAAATACTAATTCTTTTTTTTCCCTGTGATTTGATTCTTTCTGTAGTAATTAATTCCTAAGTAGCACTACGGCACACCTGTCAGTCAACAACAATCAAATCAGTCTATTTTGAATAGATACTGTTACAGTGTCATTTGTTGATTATTTTTCTCATGCTAAACCTTATATAAACTGTTACATTTTCTCATAATAAAATGGCCTCAGAAAGTGTGTACTTCCAACCCTGCAGGAAACAGCTATGTCCGACCCTGGTGGTGATAATGGGGAACCCTGTTAATGATAAAACAATAACTTCCGCCCATGGAGGGCCATCCCAGGAGTCTGACCCTGCTTCTGGTGTGGGCGTGACTGACCAGGGTAGAGGATCCGGCTGCTCCTCCAGTGCCCCTGCCATAATCGGACCAGTGATCCGCACAATCTGCTACATAGCTGCAGAGCTGGTCCGGCTGGTAGGCTGCGTAGAGTCCATGAAGCCCGTGCTACAATCTCTTTACCACCGCATGTTGCTGTACCCACCTCCACAGCACAGAGTGGAGGCTATCAAGATCATGAAGGAGGTAATGCTCATTTATTGATTGATTGATTGATTGATTGATTGATTGATTGATTGGGCATTTCCTAGACCCAGATTAAGCCTACGATGACTGCTAAACCCCTTAATCTGTCTTGGGCCAGTTTGTAACTATTCTCATAGAACTTTGGATTAATATTTTGCCTATAAATACTTATTGGTTATAATGATCCATTCTCCACTAGCACATATTGAATATTAATAAAGATGAAAGTATTGAGCTGAAAAGGAGTCGTGTCCGAAGCGGTCGAATTGATATCGCTAGATAACCAGCCCTTTCAGATTAATGAAGATGTGGGATTTCTTCACTTCATATCTCATCTGAGGCCGTGTTGTGCCATTTCTAGTAGGAAATACTCAGACGTTATCCTTCCCAAGCTTTGTCAATTTCTGGAAATAGGAAAAATCTGTAAGGATCATAATGACCAAATTGAAATTGCAAGATGACTGGGTCAGAGCGTTTCTAGAGCGGAAGGTTTTATGTGGTGTTCTTGGTATGCAGTGCATATGCCAAAAGTGGACCAAGTAAGCACAGCTGGTGAACAGCAGTAGGGTCATGGGCACCCAAGGCTCATTGATACGCATGCGGAGTGAAGGCTAGCCCATCTGGTACAATCCCACAGAAGAGCTACTGTAGCACAAATTTCTGGAAAAAAAATAATGCGGGCTGTGATAGAAAGGTGTCAGAACACACAGTGCATTGCAGCTGGAGCTGTGTTGCTACAGACTGGTCAGATTGACCATGCTGACCCCTGCCCACCGCTGAGAGTGCTTACAATACAACAGCATCAGAACTTGACCTCAGAATAATTTAAGAAGGTGGCCTGGTCTGATGAATCACGTTTTCTTTTACATCATGTGGACGGCTGTGTGTGTGTGCATCACTGATGTGGGGAAGAGATAACACCAGAATACAATATAAGAAGAAGGTAAGTTGGCAGCGGCACCTACCTAAACATGCCCATGAAGAGGTGCATTCGATCTACAACAATATTCTTTACTGACAGTGGTCTCTTTCAGCAGGATAATATATTCTGCCACACCGCACACATTGTGCAGGGATGATTTTAGGAATTTAAGAGTTCAGGATGTTGACTTGGCCTTCAAACTCCCAAGATCTCAATCCATCTTTGGCATGTGTTGGAAAAACTAGTGCAATTCATGGAGCAATTGCAGGACTTCTGCTAACGCCTTGGTGCCAGATACCACAGCACACCTTCACATACTCGTTCTGTGGAGTATGTGCCTCAACGGGTAGAGTTGTTTCGAAGGGGGACCTATACAATTTTAGGCAGCTGGTTTTAATGTTATGGCTGATTTTGTATGTTTGGTGTATGTTCTTAAATGTGCTTTGAGATATAAGTCTGTGCGTATGTTACAGAGTTCGCTGCAACTCTGTTAATAATTGATCAATTCATTTGTCGAGTTTAACTATGGCATCAAGCCCTGTTTTAAAAGTTTGGCATTGCCAATCACACATTGCCAAGGCAATTAGTATTGGCCCCCAAAACATTCATCAATTCAGCTCTAATTATTGTAATCTTAGCATTACTGGGTGAGGTGCTCATTTTTGTATAGTTTAAGGACGTCTGTGATAATGAACACTTTATTTCTGTCGCGCAGATCCTTGGAAGTCCGCAGCGTTTGTTTGACCTGGCTGGTCCGTGTGTCCTTGAGCCTGAGACCAGGAAGAGATCTTTCTCAAAGAGGAAATCTCATCTGGATCTCCTTAAACTGTAGGTGTAAAACTTGAATTAAATGATATGAATTCAGTGTTATTGGCTTTTCTATGTTAGTGAGTTAGGAGATGTATCAGTCAGTCCTATGTTTCTGCAGGGTGATGGATGGGATGACAGAAGCTTGTGTGAAGGGTGGTATTGAGGCCTGCTACTCATCCGTCTCTTGTGCCTGCGCCTTACTGGGTGCTCTGGAAGAGCTCAGCCAGGGTCGGGGCTTGCAGCCAGACCAGGCTCAACTTCTGCTGAGGCGATTGGACGACTTGAAAGAGGGGGTGGAGTCAGCACGGGAGTCGGTGGAGCTGAATGAAGCTGACTTCCGCTGGCAGCGGCGTGTTCTGTCCTCGGAGAATGCACCTTGGGAGCCTGGCATTCGTGAGCGCAGCCCTGACATCAGCATCAGCGTCACCACTGTGACAGGTCAGACCACTCTGGAAGGGGAGCTGAACCAGACCACTCCAGAGGAATGTGGAGAGGAGCCAAGGCTCATTTCACCTTCCTCCTGCAGAGAAGCGGCTGGGGCTGCTCCAGACCTGCCGTCCTGCGCACAGGAAAGTGCCGGCCATGAAGCTCCAGCCAGCACTGCCCCTCCTGATGTTGTGCAACGTAGCCATGGCCTGGCCTATCCAGACATCACCAACTTTCTGTCAGTGGATTCCCGGGCTCGTTCACATGGCTCACGCTACAGCGAGAGCAACTTCAGCATGGACGAACAGGAGCTGTCACGCACCGAGTTTGACTCATGCGATCAGTACTCTATGGCTGCCGAGAAGGACTCAGGCCGCTCCGACGTCTCCGACATGGGCTCAGACAACTGCTCGCTGGTCGACGAGGAGCAGACGCCGCGCGACTGCCCAGGCCATCGTTCTCTGCGAACTGCTGCACTCTCGCTCAAGTTGCTGAAAAACCAGGAGGCAGACCAGCAGAGTGCCCGGCTTTTCGTGCAGTCCCTGGCTGCCCTGCTTCCACGCCTGCTGGCCTTGCACAGCGCTGCCGACGTGGATGTCTCTCTCCAGAACTTTTCCTCCACTTTCTGCTCTGGCTTACAAGCAGGTACATTAGCAAAAGATAGATTAATTTTCTAAAGATAGATTAATGCTGATCAGAGGTATATATGTCATAAGTAAAAAAAAAAAGCCAGTAGGTTTGCACTATGATAGTTATAACCAATTTTGTCTTTTTTGGGATCGATGCTGATACCAGTATGTGCCAATAAAAAGTTCAGTATAAAGTGCTTTAATACATGACATATGAACTGAACGTGTGACGTATGTAAACATCTGAAACACCAACTAAGTACACATTTTACATTATTTGAGAGTCTTAGACATGGACAAAGTTGTTATAGCAGTGTTGTTCTAATCCGGATGTGAAATTGAAGTCTTCTATCTGTCTGTCTGTATTTGGGTGGCAAGTTCATCTGTTTGTGTGTGTGTGTGCGCGTGTGCAAGCTCACTTCCTGTGCTCTACCTCTCATTAGCTTTTATTCAAGTTCAACATCACAAGCTTTTTTGGTTTTATATTCTTCAGGGGGCATCTGCTCTCCTGGCTTTGAGGGCAGCGAGAATTTGAGTTGCCAGGCTCTCATGAATGCTGATGGGTTGTACCTGGTGTCTTACTACGCCTTGCTCCTCAACCTCAAACTCTGCACGTGTGACTACTACCACCGGAAGCCCACGCCTGCCCTTGTCACCCTGGTAAGAGCAGAAAGTAAAGTTATGATGGCAATATCTGTTGTTTATACCATTAAAATACCATGTTATCATTTTTATAGGAATCGTTATTCTTAACAAAAATTGCCAAATTCTGCGTCTGTCACATTGTCGTCTTCCTGACAGAGAAATTGTCCGGGCTGTTTACCTTGGTTTGTCTCTGCAGAAAGAGTTTGTGCGTCAGATCCAGAGCAGTGGGGTGTTAGTGGTCCTCTCGCAAGCCTGGATAGAGGAGCTATACCACCAAGTGTTGGAGAAGAACCTGCTAGGAGAGGCTGGCTACTGGGGCTCTCCTGAGGACCATTCTCTGCCCCTCATCACCATGCTCACAGGTGGCATACACTGCCTGTTAGGTCTGATAGAGAGCCAAGCGATTATGGTAGTAAAAGACATGATCTTATGCATTGTCAGTAACATTATTGTGGTTCAACTAAAACCATGAATATCATGACTTTTGGCAGTTTACTTACTGGTGAAGGGCTCTAAATGTAAAGATCATGACAAATAGGGTTAAAAGTAGAAAACATAAAAATGTATATATTTTGTTAAAATACCTCCTTCCCAGCAGGTAACGGTGGGGGAGCATTTTAAAGGGGGAAAATGTTTGGAACAGATATATAGATATAGAAAATAGGATAGGTAGACTTCACAAACATACATTTAAAACATATTTATTTTCTCCCTGTCTAGATATTGATGGGCTTGGCAGCAGTGCTA
This sequence comes from Alestes dentex, assembly GCA_037576975.1. Taxonomy (NCBI): domain Eukaryota; kingdom Metazoa; phylum Chordata; class Actinopteri; order Characiformes; family Alestidae; genus Alestes; species Alestes dentex. The sequence continues at coordinate 9,003,361 of JBBIGA010000146.1, forward strand.
TTGGAGGTCAGCTGATCAGGAGGGCCTCCTCACAGTCGCCCTTTACAAGTGATAAGTACGGCCGTGACACTGTGATAGCAGGTACAGTCATCCCCTGTGGGTGTGTACACTCAGAGGTGGGTGGGGGAGGATTTCTTCTTTCACCAGCTCCTGTCGCGGGCTGTTAGGTCAGACTGTTCCCATGACAGCAGCTGCCAAACAGGATCAAGCTAAACTGTAGGACAAACAAAGACTTTGCCATGGTTGGAGAGCATGTATGTGTGTGAGCCTATTGATTTTCATGCCTGTTCTAAACCTTGAATTAAATGTAAGGGTCTTTCTTCCCAGGCCTGTCACTGTTTTCCCACACTATATTTCTTTTTTCTACATGGCTTATTCATGATATTAACGTGAATGTTTCACTCCACAATATGCTAATGTAACTTGACAGAGCTAGACAGAGCTAGAAAAGCATGAAAGACGCAGTGTGATTTAATTTGTACAAGTTTGGTACACATACACACAAACGCACATGCTGTTCATCTTTCTCACAGGTGTCGTGTTTGCCCGCTACGTCTTGTCCGGTTGCTGGAAGAACCTGATCGATACCCTGTCCACACCCCTGACGGGCCGAATGGCAGGCAGTTCACGAGGGCTGGCTTTCATCCTTGGCGCGGAAGGAGTAAAAGTGCAGAACCAGAGAGAAAGAGACACAATCTGCCTCAGTCTAGATGGCCTGCGCAAGGCCGCTGCACTCAGCTGCGCTCTGGGTAACAACCTGCACTTGGAGAGTGGAGTAATATGGAGAAGGAATGGACTGTTGTGGGTAGAATGAGTGACTTGTACTGATATGTACTGGCTAACATTTTTTCTACCTTTTGAAGACATATCAGAAGTAATGCACTGCTGATTACTTTTCATAATAATTACAGGAATAATGGAGGAAAAAAAACTAAAATAAAAGAATTTGATGTAGAACATTAGAGTTTCAAAACATATTGTTCACTCCTCAAAGTGGGAAAAAAACGTCCTGTTTGAAATTCATTGTTTTTGTGGTGGCACGCATCTGCAAATACCCTCGTAGACAGAACTTTAGCCTGCCCATTCACACTGAAGTTATAAGGTGTGTTTCAGCCTGGATTGAGTGAGTCTGTCTGTCTTAAAGGCATAGAAACAAAAAGAGTCTGTTTAGGGACAAAAAGAGATTGGAAAATGGTAACATGAAGGTATTACTATTCTGTGGGTATGGACAAGCACACGAACATCATCAAAAAGAAAAATATAAAATATATGCCCTTTAAACAGTCCATAGAAGAATATATTGAGTTTGTGAAACATCTTCAATAAAATGCAGTATTATCATTATGAAGGTAACCCTTCACTGTATTAACAGGTAACTTCATATAAAGGAATTATATAAAGAAGTTATTTCTTTGTGTGACATCCTGACACAGGTCAGTACTTGAAGAATTAGTTTGCCAACTGTCTGGGCACTGATTGTGTGTGTGTGTGTGTGTGTGTGTGTGTGTGTGTGTGTGTGTGTGTGTGTGTGTGTGTGTACGTGTGTGTTTAGGTGTAGCAGCCAACTGTGCTTCGGCTGTAGCCCAAATGGCAGCAGCCTCCTGTGTTCAGGAGGAGAAAGAGGAGAGGGATCTGGCTGAGGCTGGAGATACTATTACTCAAGGTAAGCACACATCCTCTACAGTCTGTAGGGTTGTTATACATATACAACAAGAGTAATTCTGCATAAGTAAAACAGTCACTACAGACAACTTTAGTTTTATTTGTGGCCGCAGGGCCCATTACTGTGGGTCTTTTCAGGCCACAGCAGTTATCCCCACCAATTTACTGTGAACTTATAAAAAGTGTTTCAGCCCAAACTATTTATTTAATGTGGCTCAGTACATGGTAGTCAGTCAGAACAGAGGTCATTAACATATCAACCAAAAAGGCACAGCAACAAAAATAGCTTCTTTAATTAAAAAGTGATAAAGGGAGGCCGGAAAATTGTGTATGTAGTGAACTCAAAACCAAAATTAAAGAGAGAAAAAGAAAATAAAAGAGAAATGTGGTGTATGGATTTTTAAACGTCTATATTACTGCTCTGTAATTGAAGTTACTTATCTTTGCATAAGGGACGGGGCATTGTATCTGTATAAAGCATGAATACATGTTCAGATGGTTAAGATTAATGAGGCAGTGTGTGTTTGCTTGTGACAGTTAAGCAGCGAATGGAGCAAAAACTGGAACAGATGGGTCGTTGTCAGGGAGTAAGACTGCATACAGCTCATGTGCTTTGCATGGATGCCATCCTCAATGTGGGTTTGGAGATGGGCAGCCATAATCACGACTGCTGGCCACATGTCTTCAGGTATGAGTTATATACCTGCATTACCTCTAACAAGACACCTGGGCCAGAATCACCCCTTGATTTTTTTGGGATGTTGGTTTTGGACTGGACTGAAATGAAAAATATGGACTGACTGGAAGACTGGGTTGGTGATTGCTGATGTACTGAGATTAAATCAAATTAGACCAAAATCATATGAGGGGAACAAAAATGAATGTGGACACCTGACCAGCTAAAACAAACTCCACTCTTCTAGGAAAACTTCCCACAAGATTTTGGAGTGTGTCTGTGTGAATTTGTGCCTATTTAGTCAAGAGCATGTGTGAGGTCAAGAATAGATATTGATCAAGGTCTGGCTCACAACCGACATTCCAATTCATCCCAAAGGTGTTGAGCTGCACCAAGATCCTCGAACCATGTCCTTATGGACCTCGCTTAAATCACAAGTCATGCTGAACCAGAAAAGGGTCTTCCCCAGGCAGTTGTTATAGAGTTGGAAGCATATATAGTTGAACATTTCTTTGTAAGCTGTAGCATTAACATCACCCTTCACAGGGCAGAGCTCAAACCCTGAAAAACAGCCCCAGCAAATTATTCTTCCACCACCAAAGTTTCCTGTTAACGTTATTTATGTCGTAGTTATTGGCATCTGCCAAACCTAAATTCAGATATTGAAGTGTCATTCACCACTCAAGGGAACACATTTCCAAAGTTTCAGAGGCACTATACTTTTTAGCAACACTCCAGGCATTGTCCATGGTGATCTTAGTCTTGCATGCAGCTGCTTAGTCATGGAAATCCTTTTTATGGAACTTGCATAGCTCTTGTTCTGATGGATTTTCCAGAGGTAGTTTATAAATCTGTAATGAGTGATGCAACATAGGATGCCCACTACAGTCCTCAGCACTTGGCAGCCTTGGTCTTTGAGTTTAGGTGGTCTACAGCTTCATGGCTGAGCTGTTGTTACTCCTAGATACTTCCATTAAACAATTTCACAATACTAGCATCTACCTTTGGCTAGGGCAGATCTAAGCGGGCAGAAATCTCACAAATCGACTTGTGGCAAAGGTGGCATCCTATGACTGTGCGTTCGGAGTTGAGCTCTTCAGTAAGATCCATTCTACTGCCAGTGTTCGTCTGTGAAGATTGCATGGCTTGAATTTAGGCACCTATTAGCAATGGTTGTTGCTTTAACACATTAATTAAGGGGGTATCCGCATAACTTTAGCTATATAATGTGAATATAGAACAGAAATCACACAGATATGTGATTTCTGAAGGATCATGTCAACATACTTCGGTCATGGTTTATTGAAATACTTTTTTAACACTTTAGTTCACTTTAGTTATTTGTGTTGTTTGTGTAGTTTATTCAATTTACTGATTTAAATAACTCACTTTAGGCAGTCCATATATTTTCCATATTTTCCATATGCAGTTTGCATCACTTAAGGAGCTTTTTTTTCCCCCAAAACAGTCACATAACCTCTAACAATTTCTGAACATTTCAGAGTGATTGAATACGTGAGCTCACTGGAGCACACTCACTTCAGGGATGGGAGCTCGCAGCCTCCTCTGGCTATCACTCAGACACAGCAAGCCGTGGCAGTGGCTGACCCAGGGCTGGAGCTGAGCGCTGAGCCGGTCCCTGAGCTGGAACTGAGCCTGGGAAACCCAGTCATCCAGCCGGTGTCCATCCAGGAGCTTCTACGTGAGAGCAGCCAGGTGAAAGGCTTCGACCTCCGGGGAGGGAGTTTGCTCATGGGCACCAACGCTGCCAAGGCTGTGTGCACACTCTCCACACAGGCTGACCGGTATGGGACACAGGGAGCTTTTCCTAAGTCTCTCTTTTTCTTTATGTAAGCTGGAATATACATAATAATGTGTGTCAACTTTAAAGTTTCCCTGGTGTTATTGCTAGTATGCGTTGATAAGTTTGTAATGGGTGTACGGCCACTGGGGTGCATTATGAGCTCCTACCTGGTGAAGTTAAAATAGTTCGGTTATAGGTAAAGCTAACTTTGCTCCTTGTGGATTGGTAGCAAAATAATAATAAAAGAGGATAATTACCTTAAAACCATTTGGTTTTGTTTAACCTATTAGACAGAATTCTGTAACATTCTTTGGTATTGCTTACACCTTTCAGATGCTTTTTAGAGACAAAATGCCCGTCTTTAACAAAGCTGAGTGCTAACGCTTTAATATGAAATCACTAAGGGATAGAAATCAATACATTGCTGTGAGACCAGGGACTGGGAGACTATATAGAAAAGGGGCATTAAAATAGTAATAGGCATTGGTAAAAATACACAAGGTAAAGAGAGATCCACAGTTTATACAACATCAGTTGACAAAATAAATGAGCTTAATTGTTTCTAATTTACTCGCCTATGTGATTATTGTAGGTGAGGGACTGAGAATAAAGTGGAAAATAGACACAACAGGCTAGCTAATGGGGCGGTGGTGGCCTAGTGAGTAGGATACTTGCCTCTGGACCAAGAGGTCATGGGTTTGAATCCTACTTTCAGTATACCACCACTGGGTTCCTGAGAAAGACCCTTAACCCCAAGTTGCTCCAGGGAGACTGCCCCCTGTATTTAGGGAATGGAAGTCGCTTTGGATAAAAGTGTCAGCTAAAATGCTGTAAATGTAAAGCTAACAGTGGCACTGGTGCCGATAGTCTTATTTGACAAGCTTTAAGGATTGGGTTAGGTTTTGATCAGTACTGAAGTTGCTTGTTGGTTTGTTCAGTGATGCATCACCGTTACAGTTCTCACTGTCTCTGCTTTTTTTTTAATCTGTGGTGTGTCACACTCAGAAATGTTCTGCATTTAAACCGTACGCTTGACCTTTGATGCAACTACTACTGTACTCACAGCACACCCATATGATTTAAATATCAAAGTGACATTATATATAACAACCAGCCTGCTAACTCTAATTAACTTTGCACTGCATATTGACAGTAAGCTTATTTCTGTTTTACTAATTTTTTACAGATTCTGCTCTTATTGTTTCTTTCCATCATTCAGCTGTTTCTTTTGATTCTGACTTGCTTCTTAAAGACTGTTTGAAGATGCAGTGAGTAAACTTAACCTGGTGGGTCTAGTGGGGTTCCTACACCAGCTGAGGAAAGCCTCCCAATCACAGCTTTTTGACTCCGACACCGAGGCAGGAGACTACTCCTTAGCAATGCCAGGTAGAGTAATGCCCTGTTTCCTAACATATGCATGTTATTTAAAAAGACATCCTAGTTTTCATTTCCTTCAAATAACCATTACCACTTTAATGATACTGTAATCTACAGTGTTTGGTGGGGTGAGGACAGTACTTTGCACTGATGCATTTACAGTAATGTTATGGTAAGACTTTGTTTTGTTTTTTAATTAAAGGGGAGGCGAAGTCCACACAGGAGAAGCGTAGTGCTTTGCACCTCTTCAGGCTGGGCGAGGCCATGCTTCGCATTGTGAGGAACAAGAGTAGACCTCTGCTACACATGATGAGAGCCTGGAGTGTAGTAGCTCCTCATCTGGTGGAGGTATAGAGCAATAAATGGTCTGTTGCTTTATTATAATACAATATTAGTATTATGTACATGTACATCCTGTCATATATTCATGTTAACATATTATAAAGTATTGAACAGTGTTTATCAGGAAAGCCATACAGGGGGTCCTTGAGTTATGACACAGATCCGTTTTTTGACAGTGATGTAACCAAATTTTGGTGTTGAAACACACCCTAGCTTAAGTCACTCAGCTCTCCTAACACAGTTGTAAAATCATAAAAACACAACTAAGCCTCAGAAAAAGGAAAAGGAAAACTCCCTCGCTCATACGCCATGTTACTGCATATTCTTCCACCGCGCGTGACCAAACTAGTTCGCCTCGAAACAGACTGTTGTAACCCAAGGACCCCCTGTATTGTCATTCACTGTCCAGAAGCTTTGAACTTGTCTGTTGACAGTGCTTTTGCTTATCATCTTATTAGGCCGCCTGTCATAAAGAACGGCATGTATCTCAGAAGGCTGTGTCTTTCATTCATGACGTGTTGTTGGAGGTGTTGAGCAGCTGGGCGGAGCTGCCGCATTTCCATTTCAATGAGGCACTCTTCCGGCCGTTTGAGCATATCATGCAGCTGGAACTATGTGATGAGGACGTACAGGACCAGGTAAATACACTTATAACTACATTTGCCGTCAGCAGTGGCCTCCGTAAAATGATACTCACATATTACATTGTCAAGAAGTATGTTTTATTATATTTTCAGGCACAATAAGCGTCATAATATAAAAGAAGGCATTTTTATGGACAATAAAAAAAACCCCATTTTGTTCATTTGTTACTAGTTCATTTAATGTAAGCATGACTTTCCCTGTCTCCCTTACTGTACTCTGCTCATGTGGTTGCAAGGTTATCACCTCCATTGGGGAGCTGGTGGAGCTGTGCTCGCCTCAGATTCAGTCTGGCTGGAGGCCTCTTTTCAGCGCTCTTCGCACTGTGCACGGAAGCAAGAGTGACATGAAGGATTATCTGATTGGAGAATACTCTATGGGTCAGTACAGCAAACAATATATGGACAAAAGTATGTGGACAGCCCTCCAAATG
>JBBIGA010000146.1:9013023-9025619 GCA_037576975.1 Alestes dentex
GGTGTCCTGTGTGGCTGAGCCTGCAGAGACCATCTCCAGAGTGGGATGTTCCTGTATCAGGTGAGTGTGTGTGTGTGTGTGTGTGTGTGTGTGTGTGCGTGTGTGTGTGTGTGTGTGTGAGAGAGAGAGAGAGAGAGAGAGAGAGAGTAAGGAAAACTAATTCTAGTAAACAATTACATTTAGCCTGAAGATGTTACTTTAAGCATTCCTGTTACATAGGGTACCTAGCTAAGATGTATTTTAAAATCTGAACTCTTGTTTGGGGCTCCTACCTCTAAACTAAAACCAGAAAATGACTGGCATTTTCTGGGAACAAAAAGGAAGCAGAAAAGCTCAAATAAACCATAACCGTTTCAGAACAGAAACATTTTTTTGAAACTGATCAGTAACATAGTGAATGCATAGTCATGGTATGCTGGGGAAAGATTTTGACTGTAAGCCCAAGCAAATGGGAAGAAATATTTAATAGATGTATTTTAAACCTAATGAAATTAAATTTGTAAAAATGTGTTTTTTTTTGTGGGCCTTGAGAGATAACCAGGCCTGTTTGCTGTTATAACAGTTGCCAGTAGATTTCTGATTTATTCTGGAGCAACTTATAGATTTATAAACAGTTAAAATTCCATTGAATATGTGTGAGCAGGTCCTCCTAAAAAAATACTACTGCGGCTGGATCCAATAGCCTTCCAGTCCTACTTTATTATTCTGTTTGGTCTGCTTTTAGCCTCTGTGGAACAACATAAATAAAACAACATAAATAATTTTTTTATTACATTCCAACGGCTTTTGGAATGTTTTATTGGAGTTGGCTCCGAGTGAATCAGTCGAATTTTTGATGTTTCTTATCCCCTTCTCATGAGGTATCATGGAATTAATTGATGCTGTGCCATACTGCACCAGTGCATGCCACATTAAAATGAACTCTAAAGACGCGTATGCTACATGAAACTGTTTTCAGGTATGTGTTGGTGACAGCAGGGCCTGTCTTTACTGAAGAAATGTGGAGGCTAGCCTGCTGTGCCCTGCAAGATGCCTTCTCAGCCACCCTCGAACCTGTCAAGGTAGTTCTTGCCTTAACATACATGAGTCTGGAAGCTAATATTTGAAATCCCTTTCTTTGTAGACAAATAAGATTAGACTACAGATGTGCATTAACGGCATCAGAGTGATTACCAAATTATGATTACCAATTATTGCTAACTATTCAAAAAAATAGCTATTACCATCTCATTTATATCACAACTTGAATGCATCTGCCTCTCACTGTGCTGTCAGTTATTATACTCTTAAAATGGAATCATTTTAAAAGGACTTTTTAATATGTAATAGTGGCACTTGATATAGGTCAGTGCAGAGTGCTGAAGCGATCTTACTCTGTGATTTATGGAACTACTCGGGGTAATACCCTGAGCTCTGAGCTCTGGGCATAAAGATATGTTTTGGCCAGGGATCATCCTGTTGAGACTCTATTATTTCATGCCTAAACTGTAGACTGTAGGTCCTGTCCTGTCCTGAAACTTGAATGTTTCCTCATGTTGTAAGTTGCCTTGGATAACAGCGTCTGTCAAATGAATGTAATGTAATGTGCTAAAAATTACTACTAGATCACTTATTAGTGATCGTGTAAAAACTAGTGTCAGCAAGTTATGCAAGAATTGTCACTTGCAAATATTTCTGTTCCCTTCCTGTAGAACCTGCTTGCGTGTTTTCGGAGCGGTTCCGACACCTTCACAGGAGACGCTTGTGAGGTGAAAGTAGCGGCCCCCACACACTCCGCTTCTGCGGAGGCCGAGTACTGGAGGATTCGTGCCATGGCTCAACAGGTGCTCTGTAACTCACACTGGCCACTAAGGGGGGGACAGAAACAAGTGATCTCACAAGTAAGGGGAGGGGGTTCCATAACAGGGCCTTAGACTTAAAAAGGTGAGAACTGCTGTTTTAACTAACACAATTTTCACAAGCTACTCCTATCAAAATGTCATGTCATGGCCAAACAAGTGCATTCGGAATCGAAATACAAAATGACAAGGCATTATTGTCACTCTTGGCTGTTTGAAACATACCTAGATGACTTGGCATGTTTGAAATGATCATCTAGTTATTTATAAAGAAAACTTGAAAAGTGATCTCAAGGTTTGTTTTTCTATTTGTGTTTTCAGGTCTTCATGCTGGATTCTCAGTGTTCTCCTAAGACTCCCAGTAGCAAGGAAGGATTTGAGCATGCTCAGTCCTGTGTGCTGATCATTGAACTTCCTGCAGACCAGCAGTCTAATGGACACACTCAGAAGAGGTGAGAGTCCAATAAGATTTATTTGAGTTCATTCTAGTGTAGTTTAATGAATTTTTGTAAATGTGCTATCACAAGGGTAATTTCCATTTTCTGTAACTGAACAGGCAAACAAAATTTTAAGTGAAGAATATCTGATTTACACACACTAATTAAGCTTGATGTATGTTTCTTTTATTTCTTGTTTGTTTGCTGAACTTGCTACAGGAAAATTGGGTAAGGCAAAATGAACTTGCATGCCTTACTAAGCCTAGAATCACTTGTTCATCTCCTTTAGTTTGTCTGAGGTCTGAAATATGTGTAATGGATTTAGTTCGGCAAGAACTGTTGCAGTATGAAGTAAAATATTAAGTGGAACCCAGAGGATATATATGTTTCCTGAAAAACTGATGATCCTTTCGAGTTGAACGTTTATTTTATTATAAATCTGTTATCTAAGCACCACTACACTACATAACACATGCTGTAACTGTTAAAACCTAAGGAGTTACACAGTATGTGCAGTTACTTTCATCCAGGATCGTAATTATAGTGTCTTTTGATAAAAGTTCATTCAGCTGTTCATTTCAAATGAGTTTGAACGAACTCTGTCCTCTGTAGGATTCCTTTCAGGACCATTGTGGTGAGTCTGCTGTCTCATCAAGTGCTGCTGCAGAACCTTTATGACATTCTGCTGGAGGAGTTTGTGAAGGGCTCTGGGAGTGCTGAGGCCCAGGACCGGGTCACACCGGTCTCTGAGCCCAGACCTGCTGGCTTTCTGCGCTACATATCAATGCAAAACCTGGCCATCATCTTCGACCTTCTGCTGGACTCCTACCGCACAGCACGCGATTTCGATACACGGCCCGGCCTCAAGTATCTTCTCATGAAGGTCTCAGGGGTGTGTGGGGCTGCTAACCTCTACCGGCAGTCTGCCATGAGTTTCAACATTTACTTTCAGGTGCTTCTTCAGGCTTTGTGTATACATTTCTATGTTCAGGGTCTGTTTCAAAATGTCTTTTTCTACATTCGTTTTCTGATTTTACAAGTGCTCAAGGGATAAGGACCCCAAAATTCATGCAAAAATGTAAATATTGCTGACCATAAAAAGAAGATAATAATAGCCAGTTACAATTATGAACTCAGGATTCCACCTACTCATTAACCTCATTGCTATTTACAGGTTAGTTGTTTAGCTGCACCTACTGTAATTTATTAAATTTAAACAGTGCCTCTTTCACACTCAGGGCCACCCTGCAGTTACAGGAGGTAGAAAACGAACACGAAGAGGAAGTAAAACGACTGTTTCGGGAGAGACGTTTTAAAATGAATTAAAAATGAAGAAGGAGAAAGAGTCATGGAGATCCTGAGAGATAATAAAGAAACAAGAAATTCCATCTACTTTACTTGGTACATTTACTGATCCCCATGACTCTTTCTCTTTCTTCATGGAGATCCTGAGAGATAATAAAGAAACAAGAAGAAATTCCATTTACTTTACTTGGTACATTTACTTCTCTCAATACCAAAAATTGTGTACTAAAGCGTGTACATTTTTCCTGACTTGTTCATATCAACGGATGTGTAGTATTCTCTTTTCTACAAAATACATGGATGTACTGTATATATTTTTTCTGTCACAAGAAATCTCAGCCCTTTCAGGTTTTTCTTCAGGAAGAGAAAACCTAGGCCCATGTAAACAATGCCATTGGTCACGTTCCAGCAAAAATTGTTACTTAAAGAACCATCCATTAAAAAAGGTTCTCTAGAGAAACAAAAGTTGCTATGGCATCGGTCTCCAATTCTGGGTAGAAGGGATTTAATTGATGTCTGCTTCAATGGCATTGCTCTAGAGAACGCTTTTTGGCTCCAATTATCCACTTAATGCTCCCTTTTCTCTGACATTGTCCAGGCTTTGCTTTGTGCCATGCTGACCAACCAAGAGAACATCACGGTGGAGCAGGTGAAAAAGATCCTCAGTGAGGAAGAGGAGGGCAGTTCAGACTCCTCGCAGCAGTGCTCATCTGAAGACGAGGACATCTTCGAGGAGACCGCGCAGGTGAGCCCACCTCGCGGGCGGGAGAAGCGGCAGTGGCGTACCCGTGTTCCCTCTCTGAGCACTCAGCCTGTCAGCAGTGTGGACTGGGCCTGGTTGATCAAGCGCTTGCACAAGCTGTGTATGGACCTCTGCAACAACTATATCCAGATGCATCTGGACTTGGAGAGCGTCGCTGAGGAGCAGCCTCCGCTCCGGGCCCCAGATGCACTCTTCTTCCTGCCTCTCTTTCCCTCAGAGACCTCAACACCTTCAACAGGGGGCTACTCAGGCCGTGGGACACCGTCGGAAGATGGCTTCCGTCTCCACGTAGCTGACACGCCCTCAGAGGAGGCGCATAGCCCTAGCGTTGCCGGGACCACCCTGCCCCAGCTGAGAGGTGACAGGAGGGGGACCGAGGCCAGCCGGAAGAAAGAGTGGTGGGAGAGTGCCAGCAACAAGCTGTACACCATCGCCACTGACAAAACCATCACCAAACTGATGATCGAGTACAAGAAGCGCAAGCAGCAGCATAATCATACTGTGTTCACCAAAGAGGTAAAGGTGGGTGAAAAGAGGGCTGAAGCAGCGACACTCCGGGGACCAGACTCTCCGGGGCCACAGAGGCCCCAGCATCTGATGGAGCAGGGGCCCATGCGTCACTCTGTCAGTGCAGGACCAGAATTGCTGCGGCAGGACAAGAGACCCCGCTCAGGCTCTACAGCCAGCTCCCACAACATCTCCCTGAGAGACTCAGAGGCTCAGATACAGGTAAGGTTATTTTTTACTATATACCTTCAAAAACGTGTAACAGTGTTTTTGTCATATTTGTACCATTGCATTTGATTTGTTCATTATAAAATTTTAAAAATCTTCTGGTACTTTCACATTATGTTCAAAACTATTAAAAACTACAAAAATGAAGATACAAGGTTTTGTTCCAGCAGTGCCGATATGTTTACAGAACACTGATGCTGTTAAATATCAGTAAAAACAATTGTGGGCTATACAGAAATGACAAAAATAATGTTTGAATGCAGCCACTTTAAATTAACACCATCAGTAGAGACCTAACTAGACAAAACACAGAGGAACTAGTCCAGACATGACCGTCTTCGTCAGTTGCATGTTTTCAAACAGCCTATGATAAAAATGTCTGGGCTAGCAAATTTGTGCACTGATCTTTGGTGGCTGGCCATCATAGTGTTTAACATCCACCTAGTGTGATTTATGAGTGTAGGAAGATGTTTAAACAGTTAAACAGTAGCATTTCTTCAGTGTAATTTGGCTTATCTTGATTTGTTGCCTGATTCTGCAGGTGCAGTAGGGCATCACCGCAGTATAGCATGTCAACAATTATCTGAAATTTTTTTTTCATAACAGCACAACTAAATGAAATATATTTTAGATCTGAAGCAGCAACGTGGTACTGTACCACACAGAAGAGCATCAAGGTTTCAGCTGCAAGTGCTACATGAATCACTGGCTTTCGTTTGCTGTTGGACACCTTAAAGACTTGGAGGAAGTATTTCTTGAAACATTTTTTCACAAATTAAAACACTGTGATTTTTTCTTTGTTCAGGCATGGACCAACATGGTCCTCACCATCCTGAACCAAATTCAGCTGTTGCCGGACCCCACGTTCATCGCCCTCCAACCGGCCGTGTTCCCGTGCATCAGCCAGCTGACATGTCATGTGACTGACCTCAGAGTGAGGCAGGCGGTGCGTGAGTGGCTTGGACGTGTAGGTCGAGTTTATGACATCATCCTGTGAGAAGGTTGCGTCGATTTTATTTAGCTGTTTTCGCTGTTTTGAATCAGCTTTGTCACAGACCCATTTAACTGTACTTTATTTCCCACTTCGGGCTGTAGTGCTGACTGGGCTATGAAGGACTACTTCAGTTTAATTTATACACTTATTTATTGTTGTAATCTGTGGTTTGTGTAGAACATATTTACGTGAATGGTTTGCAAAACTTCCGCTGTTGTATTCAGAATCTCTATTTTGTTTATTTATACAATACCCCCATATAGTATTGACTGCAGTGACTTAAATTTACAGTATCAATAGTACATTATATATCAGCTTGAATGTTTAACCCCAGTGAATCAATGTACAAGGGTTACTTTACAAAGCTTACTTTATGCACTTTTGTTGACTTATTCCAGTGCTATGGTACTGGTTAATTTGCCACAGAACTTTCAGGCGGCATGGATTGTGTGTATTATGCCTTGAAATGTGTGTAATGTAAAAAAAACCTGTTCATACGTTCTACATACTGTTGCTGTCTCAAGAAAATGTGAGACTTTTTTTGTCAGGTGAGGATAAACCTTTTGGGCTGCATTTTGTGTTTTAATGTGTTTGCCTCAGAGGGGTTTGTAGTCACTTTTCTTGTGACAAGAGCAAAATAACTCCAGGGTCAAAAATTTTTACAACAATGAAAAATTCCCCCCATGTAAACAATGGCACTGGTCACTTTCTTGTTTTCTTTGTCATGTTTTAATGTATTAGAAAGTCCAAAATGATCTAAAAATGAATGATTATTTATTAATAATAGTTTATATCAGAGGTTAATACCTTGAGCCAAATCTTGATGATGTGCTGTGTTTTTGTGACACTCATGTCCGGGAGCTGACAGCTGGGGCTCTGCTGTCTGATCCACTATAGTTTGATTACTGCGATACGGCTTACAAATCCCTGTCTGGCTCAGCAGTGGCTTCTGGCACTCTGATCTGCCTGCATAACTCCCAGTTACTCTCTAATTCTGCAGCAGACGTGCATTTGGAGGCCAACACGGCTACATTTATCAAGAATTGGCCTGTAACAATCAAGTCTCATATTTCTCTCATTCACTGGCTTCTCCCTCGAGCCTTTCTCTTATGTGTTTTCACTGCTGTTCTCTATGAATGGGTCGTTATGAACACTGTACATAGCACTACTGTATGTTGCATACATACTGACTGAAGTATATTTAACCCTTTAAGTGTTTTACTTGCTTTAACATCAGACTTGGTGACATTAGAGCTGGCTTTAACTTCTACTGTGAGCTTAATCGAGTTTCTCAAAACTGCAGACCGGAAGCTGCTTGTTCCGTCCAAAGCTGTGTACAATTTGTCCTGTACTCTGAATGACAAGGGAATTTGTTTTCTTTCCATTGTTTTCATTGTACTTCATCTAAGGTTCTGCATTTCAAAATCTGGTTTTCAAAGAGACAATCAGTACCAATTTAGGAAAACTCCACACATTCAAAATAATGCCAATCTGCATTTTGGACATAAAAACGCGTACGTCTTTCTTCAGTGTTTTATGGTGACGTGTTCAGCATTAATACCAGCTATAAGAAAAATGATTACAACATCCACATATTATTTAAACACTGAATATGCAGTGCCAACCATATTCAGTATATTCCAAACAGCCACATCAACGAAAAAAAAAAAGTTGAATCCAAATGTAAAGAACTCCAGTTACACATTTCTGTGCTTTATTTGAGATCGAGTTAAATGATGAGCTGACTAGGATTAAGCGTGTCAAGTCAGAGCTGAGGTACTGTTTTCACAGTGACTCTTTTTAAGGCACAATTTGAATTAAGAGGGACAATTGAGAAACGAGTCCTTTAGAGATTAATTGAAAAAAAACAACTTTATCCTCAAAATGTATAACTTAGTGACAGTAAAGGAATGTTTTATGCCACTGGAGCTGTCCGATTGAGTGCTGACCTAGCTGCTGTGTTTTCTCTGCTGTACTTTATTCCAAATATGATTTCCTTGTGATTGCCTATAAACGTTTGTCAAATATGTATTTGGCTGTATCATCCATTTCACATTCCTGTCATCTAAAACCTGTCATTTCACCGAAGAGATGTATCATTAAGCTGTAGCATTGTTGCATTTTTATTTTGCATTAAGCTCAGTCAGCAGTGCTCTGGTTGTGCCTATTAGACTCTGGTTTTCTTTTATGAGAGTTTTGGATTATTTGCAAATGCCGCGCATTTCTTACTGACAGATTTTACAGAGAGCTTTCAGTATGTGAGACCAGAGCGAAAGATTTATTTATTGTTCCTTTTTATCTATTGTTCCGGATTGATTTTTTTTGTGCCACAGCAATCGAACTACTGCAGTGAAATGTATGTGCACATTCTGAGTATGTGTTTGCAGCTGATAATTTATGTTGTGTTGTAGAATAAAAAAAAAAGCAAACTAACTTAGTGAGTGTCGTGTAATATGAGAGTGACTTTCTCTGACTGAGAAAGCTGAAATTATTGAAATGTTGGAATTGTGGTCCTACTCATATACAAATGTCGTCTGAGACAAACAGCGGGTAGTTAAAAGAAGCAACGTAGTCCTCTTAGTGATAGCAAGATGAATGCCGTGGACAAAACCTTTTTAAAAACCTACTTTGTGTCTGTTTTGATAACTGTTTAGAATTTTTAGGATTTTAAAACGGACACAAGGTGGACAAGAAGACAAACAGCAGCTATAAATCCACTCTTTCCTGGTAAAGGCTGTAGCAACCTAAATCTGCCCCTACTAGTTATTTGAATTATATAATTTTATTAGAGACATCACAGTCAGTAACATAGCCATGTTGAAAATGTATGAACACTTTAGAGATGTGAATAAATATGACCTAAAACAACATTAGACAAGTCCTAAAAGTAGATAAAGAGAACCCAAAATTAACCAATGAGAAAAAAAAAAAATTACACTTGATCACATATTGAGGAAACTGATCCAATATTGCATGTCTGTGAGTGCAATATTCAGTGGTGGCCTAGTGGTTAGGGAGTTGGCCCTGTGACCAGGAGATCATGGGTGCGAATCAAAGGACTGCTAGTGGCACCACTGAGGTAGCCTTGAGCAAGATACCATCTCCACACACACTGCGCTGTGTTCCTGGCTGCCCACTGCTTCACTTGGTGAATGGAGTAAATGCAGAGAAAGAATTCTGTGCTGTTCACGCTGTGTGTTGTGGTGTGTTCACATATGACAAATGGCCACTTTACAGTAACTGTGACTAAACGTTTCCAGTAACTTGATCAGTCCTGCAGGAATTCCACTCCTCCCAACAGAACAGCTTTAACTCCAGGATGTTTGTGGGTTTCCTCACATGAACTGCTCACTTCAGGTAATTCCACAACATTCATTTTATTCTTCTTTAATTATTTTTTGGTTGAATGAATGTGCTTGGGTCGTTGTCTGGCTTCATGACCCACTTTCTCTTAAGACTAATGGAAAGATGTCCTGACATTTCCTTTAGAATTCACTGATATAATTCAGAATTCATTTTTCCATCAATGGTGGCAAGCCGTCTTTTCCCTGATGCAGCAAAACAGACCAAAACCATGATACTACCACCACATTTCATGTATGGGATAAGTTTTTTAGGCTGGAGGGCAGTGTTTACTTCTTTCAAACACAACCAAAAAATTGTATTTTGTTTTCATCTGACCACAAAAGATTTCTCCAATAGCCTTTAGGCTTACCCACATTTTCTTTAGCAAACTGTACATGGACAGTTGGTGAGTTGTGGCTTTCTCCTTGCAACCCTGCCATGCACACCACTGTTGTTCAGGATTCTCTTGGTGGTGAACTCATGAACGTTAAAATTAGCCAATGTGAGAGAGGCCTTTAGTTGCTAAGAGGTTACCCTGGCGTTTCCTTGTGACCTCATGGACTATCCTACGTCTTACACTTGGGGGGGATCTTTGTTGGTCAACCATTTCTGCTGAGGTCAACGGTGGTCTTGAAATTGAACACAGTCTATACGACTGTGACTTGATCCAGACTCTTCAGACAGCTCCATAAATGTGTTGCTAAGATCAGACTTTGATAGATCCCTGCTCTCTAAATACAAGAGGGCACCCACACACACCTGATTTCCATCCCACTGATTGAAAACACCTGACTTGAAATTCACCATCAAATGAACTTGTTTATTTGGGTTCTCTTTATCTACTTTTATGACTTCTAAAAGTAGATAAAAAGAAAATCTGAAAATGCTTATCATATTTATCATTCTTTCAAGCAACACTGTACACGACAAAAAATGCTTAGGAAACGTTCCAGCTGATATTACTAAGTCAATGTAGAATAATTAAAGTAAGATTTAAAATAACAGAAACAAAAGTAAAGAAAGAAATATGAAAAAGACAGGATAAAAAATATATAAAAGAATCCTTATGCACATGTATGACATTTCCACTTAACCTAGTTATAGGGCTGCGCCTGCTGTGTTTTAGTCCAGGTGTTCAGGAATTCAGATGTGAACTCTTAAAGGAGGTAGAAGTGTTTGCCTTTGGTGGGAAACAATCCAAATTCCGCTCTTCCGAAAAAGAGTATGATGTGCTTGTCAAGCTTGTTTCTCACTTTGTTTGAACATTCTCTCTTTCAGGTGAGGATAAAGTCCTTTAGGGTTAATTCATGACCACAAACAGCACTAGTATTTACTTTTAGTAGTAGTACTGGTACTATCAGCAGTATTACTAGTGGTAGTATTAGTAGTAGTAGTTGTAGTGGTGGTGGTGATGGTTACTGGAAATTGTTTGGCCAAAAAGTGCCTGGTAAATAGGGACGCTAAGCCTGACACCAAAATGAAGCGCAAAAGTTGAAGAAGTAGGGGAGAGCGGGGTTGGTTGTCTCATGGGTAGGTTGTCACGGTCATCATATCTCGGCCATTGGAAGGCGCAGATCAAAACCGCTGACACAGAAATGTTCGTAATTACTGTCAGAGGTCGTCTGCGTTGACAATGGAGGTGAAAGCAGCATAACCTTGAGGTGAGACAACTTTATTTGTTTTTCATATGCAAAAGTAAATTTTGAGGCATCTCATGTTTTTCTAACTCATTACATTATAGGTTGACAGTAAAATAATTATTACCATTTTAAAGTATACAGAGAGCTACAATTTAGTTAGTTTTTTTTCTTAACTAGGCTAATACATGTGGGGACTAGCCTCCAAAAGAGCTCAAAATGTCAGTTAGGGTAGGTTGTTTTTATACACACGAGATGTGTTTCGTTTGATATTTCATTGAAAATAAAATGTTGTATCATTTTTAAAAATGTCTATATTTTTAATTTTTCCCCATTAGAATACACAGGGACAACCAACCCCACAGGGTGTGACAACCTTCCCCGCTTTAGGGTTTTGTCACACCTGCACAAGGTGCCTTTGACAGCTCATATCTTTTGAAGAGAATGGATTCTACCGGAGCAAGGAGGATCCATTTGTACCTGACACATTAAGCATTAATTGTGTACAGAAAGGGAATTCTTACTATACACTGTTTTGGCAGAAATTAAATTTAAGTAAAGTGTGACAACCATCCCTGCTCTCCCCTACATCAAAATTTTCTCAGCTTTGGCAGCGGAACAAACTTCCCCAGACTATCTGAACTGCTGAGACCCTTACTGTCTTCAAACAGACACTGAAGACCCACCTCTTCACTGAGGATAACAACCGCATGTTTGTCATAAACTAACGTAACAAACTTCACAAAAAAAACTGTGTGTGTGTGTGTGTGTGTGTGTGTGTGTGAGAGAGAGAGAGATCTGATAGGACTTTTCTGGATGCCCCAAACAATCGGACAGGGACTTCATCAGAGAAAACGACTTTACCTCAGTCCTCGGCCGTCCAATCCCTGTACTTTTTGCAGAATGTCAGTATGTCCTTGATGTTTTTCTTGCAGATAAGTGGCTTCTTTGCTGTCCTTCTTAAAACCAGGCCATCCTCCAAAAGTCTTCATCTCACTGTGCATGCAGCTGCAATCACACATGCCTGCTGCCATTCCTGAGCAAGCTCTGCACTGGTCTTGCCCTGATCACGCAGCTGAATCACCTTAGGAGACGGCCCTGGTGCTTCCTGGACCTTCTTGGGTGTCATGAAACCTTCTTCACAATTGAATAACTTTACTTGAAGTTCTTGATAATCTGATAAATTGTTGAATTGAGGTGCAATCTTACTAGCAGCAAACTCCGTGCCTGTGAAGCCCTTTTTATGCAAAGCAGTGATGACTGCACGTGCCAGCATTCTCACCTCGACAACACTCTCAACTGCGAGAGGATCACTGAAATGTCAGCAAGTGCGTTTGTAGCAGGGCTGCAGTCAGGGACGGATTATGGGTTGTGTGGGCCCCTGGGCAAAACGTTCGCGAGGGCCACCCCCCCACCCCCCCACCAGCACCACCACCACAACCACCACAATTCAAGGGCCCTTGGTAGCCAAATGCCCTCCCTCCATGTTTCCATCAGAGGCCCTATAGGGTCAGGGGCCCTTGTAGGCAGAGGATCAAAGAA
>JBBIGA010000146.1:9031417-9052148 GCA_037576975.1 Alestes dentex
GTGTGGAAGGATTCCAAGTTAGTCAATCGCCATTTACGTTCCAGTCTACGCGCAGTTTGCTTTAGAGTACGTGTTTGATCATTGTACCAGGGAGCCAGTTTTTTCTGTCTAACTTTTTTACGTCTTAGAGGTGCGACGCAGTCTAGTGTGGATTGAAGAGAATTCTCGAGACATTCAGTTAAGTTTTCTAGGTTTTCACTATATCCGCATATTAACCCCACTTTCTGAGCTCCAAACATTTAAGATGGAAGCATTAAAATGCTCTGTTTAAGTAAATTCTTTAAAAAAAACATGTTGGAATGGAAAAATTGCATTTCATTTTTTCTGCATAGACTAGTCAGCGTCTGGAGTCTATGTTACCAGCAAATCCAAAGCAGAAAAACATTAACATTATAAAGGCTACGTTTTTACTTACTTATCGCATGTGGTATCGCCATCACAATGCTCAACAACATTATCGCATATCGCATGTTTTCCTAATATCGTGCAGCCCTAATTGTCATACTGAAAGACCAAAACACAACCAAGTTCTAGCTTCTTGGCAGATGCAAATAGATTTTTAAGTACTTTCTGGAATCTGTATAGCCATGTGGTAACAACACTGCCATGGGCTTTCGAGAAGAAACACCCCCGCAGCATCACAGATACTCAACCATATTTAACACTTGGTATTAGTTGCTTTCCTAAGTAGTCACGTTTATTTCTATACCAAACCCACCTCGAAGATCAGTCAACGAGTTTTTTGTTTTGTCTGATGACAGCACCCGTCCCAGTTAAAGCTCCAGTGTCATCTGACAAACTCCAAGCCACTGTGCTTTTGGCAAAAAAAAGGAGTGTCTTAGTACCTTCCAAACTGCTTACTGGCATGGAGGTGACTTCTAGTGGTGAGTTCATCTTCCAGGCTAGTTCATAATGGTTTTGAATTTTCTAAACTTCTTTCTTATCGCCCTAACTGATAATATATGCATTTTTTATTTCTTATGTCCATCTCCTTATTAGTGGAGGTCAACACTCTTTTACCTTATTGCAATGTATGAAGGTAAGATTTTTTCCTTTTTAATATAATATTAAGAAAATGACTGAAGAGGTTGTTTTTAAGAAACACTTTTCAGTCAGCATTGCCAAGAATGCAAATAAATCTAGAGGACACTGTATTCAACACTGAAATGAAGTGGGCAAGTGTTTGTGAGATGAAGCTATTTAAAACCTGTTTGCTGGAGAATTGTTGTGTCTGGCTCTTCAGGTGGTGTGTTTGTTTTGGGGGAGTAGGGCAGTTTCCCATATGGACATATGAGTTGGGCTGTCACAATTGTGCCAACCTCAGCGTGCTTTGACACCCACCAGGATTGATGTTATTTCAGTCCTGTGTGTGTGTGTGTGCGTTTGTGTGTATGAGTGTGTGTTTGTATGCACCTCACCTACCCCTGACCAAGCTGTTGCTGTGGATTCTGATACGCTGTTGGACCTGGCAGTAGATCAGCCTGCAGGAAGATGGCAGGCCGTCAAGAAACGGATGAGAGATGAGAAGAGTTTCCTGTTTTTTTGTTCCACAACATTTCTCACGCTCTCTCCTCCTGACACTATAACTCCCCTAGGAGTTCTAGGTTTAGATTATTATGATTTCTGTGTTAGTCAGACATGTAAGTATAGAGTGCGCAGCTGAAACAATAATATTGTGGTTACATACTCTTAAAAATAAACATTCTAAAAAGGGTTCCTTGGTGTGACGCCATACAAAAATCACTTTTGGTTCCCTAAACTTTCATTTAAAAAAATCAACAATTTTTAAAATATAATTGCAGCTTAAAGAAAATTGTAATTATTATTTTTTTATTTAAAGAATGTTGTGGTTAGTATAGTAAGTTTGGTGGCTATAACTGGTGCGCCCAACATGGGTTCAATTCTCTGCCTGTGAAAGTATGCCAGGCGACAGCAAAATGAGTTCTTGATCAAGACTCTAAATATTCCAGTCTTATAATTTTCCAGTCATAATATTTATAATACTCCAGTCTTCTACCTAAGCAACCTTAGAGTGTCTACCAATTGCTAGAAATGACTCATCCAATAGCTCCAAAGGATGCTATTTGTTATTTTAATTTCTAGCAATTTACAGTCACTCAGAGCTTGCTGAGGTAAGTGGCTGTAGTGTTAAGTGTCTTGCCCAGTTACTATTTTTTCTATAGCTTGCCATGGTTTCCCACTTTCTCCAGCAAGTGTAAAATCTATTTTCACCTTTAAGTGAATTTTTCATACTCGCACAGCACATTAGTTAGGCAATAATGAAACTATTGTTCTGAGCCTAACCTGCATTCTGTCGTCTCTCAGTTCTCTGCAGTCGATTAGATGGTAAAAGAAAAAAAAAAACCTTTTCACAGAGTTGCATCACACACTCATTGTTAATTTATGGTAAATAAAGCTCAGACATGTGCCTACATTACCGAACATGAGGAAGTGCATTATTCTGTAGTGAGCAACAGCTCCAGGTCTAAGGCATTTTTCTGTATGGGGAAAATTGAATGACATTTTTAAGAATCATTCTAAAGCACAAAAATATGGTCTAAAGCTTGTATGTTTTGTTCTGTGTACACCAGTGTCCTCTGAATTGCAAGTGGAATTTGTAGCCACAATATGAATATTGCAACATACATGCATCAAGCAGCGTTAACACTTGTCACAAAGGCTTTATACCCCTGTTTATAACAACATTAGCTCTTTAGTGTTTAGCCACTTAGGTGCTTAAGAAAAATTATCTTGACTTTATTTGAGATATGTTTAAGCTGAGGATAAAGCAACTATTAGTGAAAAATTACAGTCACAAATACTGACACCCCAGGAAATTTGAATTATGGAAATGTAAATGAAGTATCATCCCATGCATATTTAACTAATTTTAAGTTGGCCTAAGTGTTTAGGAAATGTTAAGCAGTCACCAATGGTGACTAGGCCTTGTGTCACTAGAGATTTTAGTGACACAAGGCCTAAATCTCTAAATCATCCATCACCATGGGAAAGATTAACGAGCATTAACAATTGTTCTGACTTGCACAAATAAGCGAATAGATACAAAAAGCCCATATTAGTATTGTTTGCACACTTGCATTATGGATTCCAGGAAGTAGCAGGTGATTTTCAATCAACTTCTGGCTGCCTCTGCCAAGAAGATAAAATTTAGTCATGGTTGGTTCTTCCAGCAGGACAGCGATCCAAAGCACACATCAAAATCCACTCAAAATGGTTAAATGAACACAAAATGAAGCTTCCCCAGGACATCCCAGTTCCCTGACCTAAATTTAACTGAAAACCTGTGGATTAAGCTCCAGAAGAGAAGATCTGTTGTCAAGTCTTAAAAAACTTTGCATTTTGAAAGATTTAAAATCCCCAACTGTGTGTTTGGAGAAAAAGGAGAAGCATTTTAACACATTGTTACTTGTGAAGAATGAGGGTATTTCTATTAAGCTTTGGAGTTGCCAAATGTCTCAGGAAATGTTGCAGGCATTAGAGAGAAATTATGGTATTTAAAATGACATGTTCTGTTAGTTAATATCCCACAGTGATTGGAAACACTGAAGAAGAAAAGAAGCTGGATATTACAATGACACCATTATTCAAAACATAATTCAAAATCAACCTTGAACTATTTCAAGAAATGAAAGATTAAGCTTTTGAATATTTAACCGTATGGACTTGGAGTTGAATGTTATTAAAAATCTGTTATTATATCCTGAAAGACAATCTATGAATATTTCTGAACTAGAAGCGTAATTCAGGGAAAAGT
This sequence comes from Alestes dentex, assembly GCA_037576975.1. Lineage (NCBI taxonomy): Eukaryota > Metazoa > Chordata > Actinopteri > Characiformes > Alestidae > Alestes > Alestes dentex. The sequence goes on from JBBIGA010000146.1 coordinate 9,035,193, forward strand.
GGTCTTACTTAAGCACGGACTGAAAGAATCCCTATATGTATGCACAAATTTATTTTTTCAAAATGTGAAATACAGCAAATATGTTATAATTGTACATTAAAATTAAATTAGCAGAAATATGTAATATTTAAGTTTGTTCTATTCAGAAAATCAAGAAAATGTGTGCCTAAACAATATCCCTGCACTAGTAAGTGAATATGTCACATTTATAGGTGACACCTGAACATGACATCTCACTCCAAAAACAGCCTCTACTCATCTGTGAAGACTTTGGAACAAGGCTGCATGAATGTGGTTCTTTTAAGCCACAGGAGCATTGCTGATTTTGGGCTCTGATGTTTGGCGATAAGGCCTGACTGGCAGTTGGTGTTCCAGTTCATCCCAAAGGTATTTGAAGGGGATGAATCAGGGCTCTGTGCAGGCTGGTTTAGTTTCTTACACACCAAACTCAGCAAAAACACTTGTACAGCCTGAGATTTACTTGACTTTTTGTGTTTTAATTTCCTTCTTTATGGATTTAATTTAAAGCATAAGACCATCATTTGAATGAATGCAGCATATTTTTAACTTAAAATATTTTTCCACATTTTCAGCATAACTAAGTACTGCAAAGTTGTCATATTATCGACTTTATTTCTTTATATTTTCTAGTAGTTTGTGAAGACAGAATTACAGAACAAATCAGTTGATGGAAATGTTTTTCAGTTTACTCTGTTTGCTGCTGGAGTTTTGATCCCAGCCCAAGCTGAATATTGCTGCCATGCCCACATCTGACAACTGATTCTTATGTGCTCCAGCCCTTCGAGGTTGAGATCTTGTTGCTTCTAGATGTTTTCACTTCACAATAACAGGATTTGCGGCTCACTAGGATGGCTCTAACAGGTAGGAAATTAAACCATTCTATGATATTGCCACATTCAGTGAGTCAGAGTGTCCATATATGGCCATGTAGTGTTTTTGGGACCCATGATTCAAATGACAGTTGGATCAATGTACCTACAACAAAATGAATTGGCTAATTACAGTGACCAGTAGTAGGGACTTGAAAACGTCATTGATTTATTTCCGTAGACAATAATAACTTATGAAGGTCTGTGTCAGCAGTGCTTCCTGTTTCGGTCCTGTAAACTTTTTAATTATTATTGACTGCTCAAACCACTGACCTCTGTGCCATGACTATCTTTCGCCAAAAAAGCATTACAGTATGTCCAGCATCGTAATGAAAATGATACTCGGCGTCTCTGTGGCTTGTATTAATAGCCTCTGCAGGTCCATCAGCCATTCCTCATAAAAAGCCATAATGCTACAAAGCCCAGAAAATTTGTGGTTTTGTAAAAACTCTCCCTTGCATATAGTGCTTCACTTCAGGGTGTGCTTTATGATTCTGATCCTTCCTTACAGATGGAAGGAAACAAAGAGATGCCGGGGGACAACTTACTTTTATCTCTCTCTGACGGTTGTGCTACATTGCTCAAATACATTTTTAGTATATAGAGGGGGAGAGAGAAGGCTCAGACTGCTAAACTACTAGAGTTGGGGTGTTCTGGAAAAAAAACCCAAAAAAGCAGTTTGCCACAACAGAGGTTAATTATGTGTAGTTACAGTGTTTATGCAGCTCAGGAAAGCATGCCTCTAGGGTCGCTGTGATTGCCACAGCGTTGCACGAGGTAGTGGTATGCATGACAGATTAATTAAGCGCAATCTCCAGTAACAAGCAATTCTTAATTAATGTTGTATGAATAACACTCTCAACTGCAACTGTGCTTAGCCTAGAGGAATACGGGTCTGCTTAGAAAAAAAGCGTTCCAATGCACATCTTTTCATTGTAGCTAATGATGCACCAAGTCATTACCACAATTAGCATGAGTGCATATGATTATTAATCAAGAGTTGTTCAGTATTGCACAAAGTCAGAGACCACCCTTTCATTTAGAAACTTTAAGTACAGGTTTATTTGTTTTTCAGTGTTAAGTTAAACATACATACAGCAGAAAATTACAAGCTGTCAAAAAGCTCTTACTGAGAAAGGACCAAAATATCAGCACACTGAGATGAGCAGTATGAATTTGTATTTGGGATGATTTAGGTCATGAGGAGCAGAAATCTCAGACACCTTCTAAGACTAGCCTTTGATTTTAATGTTTACAAAAATGTCCCTGCAGATTTCTTAAAAAAACTGAAAGCAAATTTTCCAAAAAGAATTGAAGCTGTAATAGGCAATGGGTGGAAACACTAAGTACTGACAAATTGGACATTATATTTGGCTGTTTAGGTTTTTGTGTAATTTTCTGTTAAATATTGTTTGCCTGGCGCTGTTAATATGATTGAATAATTATTTGGACTGGAAATTAAATTAAAAAAAGGACAGCTCTGTATGTGTTGGGGTGATTTATCATTTATGTGTGCAGACATCTGGGACGTTTGGAGCTTTTTTATGTATTATGCTGTAATTGGCGCCGCCCCCCCCCAAAAAAAAATTCTTTCCATGGTCAAGAAGCTGTACAGGGTTGCTCCAGAGACCAAATGAAGACATATGGACCACTTAAGGAAGCCCACCTATTGTGCTCTCTTGGCTTTGCTATTGTGTTTATGGGCTGCAGGGACACTCATCTGTTCTGAGGGAATTAGTGTCAGAAAGCCAAAAGCCTGCAAAGCCTTGATGAAAGACAGTAGCCAAGCCTGATGGCAGAAGAGCCAAATTAGCTATACTCCACTGTGAACGTACGAGCAAAAGTCGCTCTCCTTTTATCTACACTTTCATCTTCTCTGTGCTGAAAGCACAACAGCGGAAGATTGTTGTTTACATTGATTGATGGAAGAAATGCGTTCAGACCAGTTTATGGGTAATTCTGCTTAAAGAAAATGCTCTGAGCTGGAAGGGTTGCATTGAAAATGTGTTTTTGAGTTATAAGCACAAATGAAAAACAAAACAGAGATCGTTTCATCTTTCAAATGAAGCTTTTCATACAACATAGTTGATCAAGCTGTAATTACATGTCATTCTCTTTTGTAAATTCAGTGTTTTTTGCATGCTAAATGCCTTTAACAGAAAATATGGCCTTTGTGTATTGGTCCATTTAACAGTGTGAATCGTTTTGAATGACTTCAGGCAGGAATGTATGAAATGAGGCTAAAATGAGGCTAAGGAAACAATGTTATGGAAATGCATTGTTCAATTACATGCTTAGAATGCTTGCTGTCTGTGGCTCAGTTGATAGTGTGTGCTAGATGAAACTCTACTGTGCTGTTTTCAGTGAGTTCTGACTCAAAATGGACCTGCAGGCATACTACACAATAAACCAAATCTGTTATGCCTTTAAATTAAGATGTGTTTAAGTTCCTATATCAGTTTAATCTGCCAGATGAATGACGACATACTAGAGAATGTTATTCTTGTCCTGAGCTTTGTATTTTGTGAACACTTTTCATACCATCACAATTCTATAACACTTCTGGTTTCCTATCACTGTTTTAAAGAAATAATTTTAAATTAACCTTGGAGAAAAACAGCAAAAATGTGATATTAGGCTAGAACAATTATGTCATGCTACAGTCCTTATTGAACAGTCTGGCCTCTCAACTGCCGTCTTGACAGTATCCCTGGGTAGTTATTTCCAAGCTTGGATCTCTCTGAATGTGGAAAGATCAATTCATCCATATCTGGAATTACTTGTCTACTCTGACAAAAATCACATAAAGGGTTTGTAGTAGGGCATTAAAGACTCCAGATTTTTTCAAGTTGACTTATCCGTCAACATAGTTGAAGTCGAGTAGACTAGTCGTTTGATGACATCATCACAAATGCACCGGGGGAACACAGGTGTCCAACACTGAGCAACTTTTATTAAAGTTCTCTGTAACATTAACAGTCAACATGACAATTAAACTAAACAAAACAAAGCCTGATGCCTTGAATCTTATGGTAAATTTAAGTGTACAACAGAAAGTGGGAGCGGTGGACTGGACGACTCTCTGCAATGCTAGCGTTAGCCATGTTAGCTAGCGGTGCCGTCTCAGATGCCGTGCAGAATGCCGGTACTGTTACTGTACTTTAACACCGACTTGCAGATTGTGCAGGTTACCGTGCTTTTTGTGTGTCTAGAGTGAAGTATCTCCACACATGTGATGCGTGAGTCTCCTCTGCTGCCGTGTCTCTTGTTTTGTTGTGGTTTTGTGTTTTTACTCCACCAGCGCCAACGGTACTGCCCTTTTTATGAAGGGACTATAATAATTGGTCAAGTCAAGGAAATGCGTGTCAGTGTTAGCGTTAGTGTGTTCTCAGTCATTTGTTTAGCCCATCAGAGCTGAGAGGCTGAACTGATTTACTAACTGGTTTATCAAATCCCTGTGTTTTAAATCATACTGAAAATAATGGTTAGCTGTAAAGGTCATGGGTCTTTTGCCCTGTGAACGCTGAAATAGACTTCAGCAACCCTGGTTAGGATTAACAGCTCAGATAATAAATGAATTAATACTGTTATGCAAGCAGTATTAATTCCCCTTTGGGCACAAATGAATTCAGTTGGCTTGTCAGGCGCTTGAAAGTGTTTCCCCCAGATTTACACATTACACATTTAGAAAAACCTAGGGCTTTCCCTAGGTTTTTCTAAATGTGTAACATGTTTGCTACTGTGTACGACTTGGTGTTCATGTCAGTATATAGCTAAATAAGCACAAAACAAATATATGCTATATTTGAATGGAAAGTTTTTTCTTTTTCAAGTGAATAGAACTAGACCGTCATATTTGGTGAATATTGAATAATCCGGTTTCAGTTGTATCTGTCATGTGCATCATGCTGTCTATCTATTGGAGATGATAAGAATGTCATGACATACAGCCATGGAAAAAAAAAAATAAGCGACCACTTTTTTCTGTTCACTGTTTGTACAGCAGTGTGTGTGTGTAAACTGCACAGGTTGCTATTCTTTTATGACCTTTTGCAGTGTGAGCTGTGTAAAAATTAAGAAATTCCTCCATATGTGTAGTGAGTGCAATAATGTTTATGTAGCAGCTATTCTATGTGCTGTATTTCAGCAGCTTCACTCCTGATTCACTTTGCTGATGGGATGACACAGAGCTCACACATGCACACACTATGCACTTAACATTTAATTTACTATTTTAATTGTTGCAATTGTAAAATAATGTAGGAGTGTTGTGTAGTTTAACATTTCCAATTAGCAACTGCACTTTACTGTAACCCTGTTTACTGCCAGTATAGATACCCTAACAAACAGTCACTGTTATAATTATACACTTGCTCATTGTGGTTTTTTTATGCTGCTAACTGTCCTGTGGAATAAGAAAATGATTCCAGTGCTACATATACACATGTGCAATAGGCTAATATGTAAATATAGTCAATATTTGCATTCTGGTAAACTAAGTTTCACATCCCACTCACATTGCTGTTACTCCACTACATTATCTATTTATTGTCTATTTATTGTAGTGTTCTGTCATCCCTGGAACTCTGTTCAATGCTGCTAACCGCCTCCTGTGCAGAAATCATACCTATAGTGCAATACTCATCACTCCAGAAGGTTTACGTAATGACCACACATGCTGTCTATTTATTGTCTGTCTGTTGTCCTCTGTCTGTTGTAACCTGCACTCTGTTGAATGTTGTATGTTGCTATATGTTGCACCATGGGCCATGGAGAAACATTGTCTCATCTCACTTCATTTGTGTACACAGCTGCTGATTACAATAAAGTAACCTTGAACCTTGTATAATAAATTCTTTATATGTAATATTTCAAATTTTCTCCAAACATTTTTTGTTTGGAATCTTGAATCAAGTGTGGTCAATAGTGTATAAATCATCAGTGACATGCACATTTTACACAGACACACTCCCACAAATTGCAAAAGCAATAACCAGAAAATAAAATGATGTAGTCTCTTAGTTTTTTCCATGGCTGTATTATTTATTTGCCTGAACCTGATGTCTAACATTTAAAAGGCTGTGGACTTAATCAACATCTACTTTTGCCAGTCATAGGCATCAAGCAATGTGTACTAAATGTGTACGTTTCGTGAAAATGAGTAGTTATTTTGCGGACTGAATGTCACTTGCATGATAATCTTACATCATAATCACTAGCTGACTGAACATTAATGAGGTAACCTGCTTTTTGCAGGTTCACTGAGTTTCTGGAGCCCTTTGAAAGAGTTATCCAGCCTGAGGAGCTGTGGCTCTACAAGAATCCTCTGGTGGAATCCGATCGCATCCCCAAGAGAGTCATGTTCGTAAGTACAGCACACTGGTTCAGCCAGACCTATTGATGCAAGTAACTAAGTAAGAGGTACATTACACCTCAGAAATCTTCTCTCAGTTGAAAGCCTCAGGCACCAGCGTAAAGTCTGATATTTCTATTGTGGGGTCTTCCAAGCATGCTAAGCTGTGATCATGCATGAAAGACACGTAGACAGATGTCATGTTTTGAAGGAAGCCACAGGCTTGCTTCATCCTACTAGGACTGGTAATGCTATACTAGTGAGGCTCAGGCTCAAGTTGCAAGAAAACAACATATATGCTGATTGTCCATAACAATAGAACACTGGAACTGCCTAATATAGTGTGAGTCTCCCTTGAGGCACCAAAACAGCTCCGATCTGTCAAGGCATGGACTCCACAAGACCTCTGAAGGTGTGATGTGGAGTTTGCAGCAAGGTCCTCCAAGTCTTGTAAGTTGCAAGATGGGGCCTCTGTGGATCAGAATAATTTGTTGAGGACATCCCACAGATGCTTGATCAGACTGAGATCTGAGGATTTTTTTTTCTCTCTTTGACTTGTTCCTCGAATTATTACAATGTTTGTCGTGTGACAGGGTACATTATCTTGCTGAAAGAAACCACTGACTCTGGTGCCATCACTTCTGCAGATGTACCCGGTCATCCACATGATGTAAAAGAAAATGTCATTTATCAGATCTGGCCACTTCTTCCTTCATGGTCCAGTTCTGATACTCACGATGCTTGCGTTTTTGGCTGTGGACAGAGTTAACAGTAGGCACTCTCAATAGTTTGCAGCTGTGTGGACCCTTACACAGCAAGCTGCACTGCGTATTCTTTTTTTAAATCTTTTTTCATGTGTCGGTGCGTATGTGCTAATGTTTGGATTCAACTACTCAGTTTTATTTTCCTTACTTTTACAGCTTTGGAATAATTCAAAAGACATAAAAATTGTGATGGTAAAACTATGTAACTAGTAACTACTATTGACACATATACGCTTGGAACTTGTTACACATATCAAATTATCCTATGTTTTTAGTTAATTAACTTCCTTTGTATTGTTGAAGCTTTACATACTCTTTACATACGCATTCTGTCAAGACGTTTTACATGTTGGCTATTCCAACAGAACAGAGGAAGATACATTGACTCTGAGACTTTTTTGTTGCTGAAAACCACTTAGGGGGCATTTAAAAAATAGACTGATAACCAGCATAAATCATTTGGTGACTTCTTCCACACTTTAGATCACATGGGATAACTTTTGTTGACATCACAAATCAATGTGCTCAAAACACTACTTTGATGTGGTTTTTCCCTCCTTGTATCACTATCAGTAGGTACTTGCCAATGTGGACCAGAAGCACCCCAGAAGCTGTGCTGTTCTGCAGATGCTCTGTCCCAGACGTCTAGCCCTGATGTGTAGTCCTTGTTGAATTACTGTTGAATATTTCATAGACCTCCAATATGCACGGTTTTAACAAGACAATCAATGTTATTTGTGTAATCTGTCAGTGATTATTCTGTGTAACAAACCAAAATAAACAGAGTGAAAATAATAACCACTGTAAGACACTAAATCAGCATACTACATGTTTTGAGACATCATAGGCCTTATACCCTTCTAAAAAGCCTAGAAGTAGAACAGGGGCATATAAGGTCTGAAATATAATAAGGTGCCAACCAATCAATGCCATGCTTAATGTAAAATTCTAGAGGGGTTAGACATCGAGCATCTCTACAGCTCTCTAGTCTGTCCCAGGCTAGTTTTGTGTCCAATGCATTGGCATTCCAGGGCTGGAGAGGGTATGGTTTAATAGTTGCTGGCATCTGTGCTGATTTATAGTGAATGGTCTCTGGTCTCTCTAAGGTTCTGAAGTCTTGTTGGTGGCAGGCACTGTGGTTTTAGACTATGAACAATGCTGGCCTGGTGTTACAGAAAGAACCTGATATTCAGTGAATGATTCCAAGATATTGATTTGCTTCAATAGGCCTAATAATCTAGCAGTCAGTGAAATAGCAGAGGTAAGAATGAAATTTTCCATGACCTCAAAACATTATTATTGTTCAGTTATGACCTTCCTCATTAGCATTTTCAAGCTGTTGGAATTAATGTGTAAATTAGAGAAGAGGGCCATGAGAGACCTTCTGTGAGCTCAGTGTCCACATATGAGTTTATTTAACTGACTATTTACATAATCACCATGCCTGGTCACCACAGCTGTTAACACTGCAAGTTAGGCTGCAGACATAACTACTCTGAATGACCTGAATATGAATTATACAGAATATTAAAAAAAATTGATTGATTACCCACTCCACTGTGTTGTGGCTGAACTGAGAAATACTTTTTAGCCACAGACTTACTGGCATAAAGTGCTCTGCTGAGAAAATCCTCCCCTCTGCCATCAGACTCTATAACTCCTTCCTTGTTACACACCCACACCAACCTGAGAACATGATGCTACTGGGTTGTGCAATTTCTCATTGGGTTTAAATCATTATGTGCATTATTATCTTATTATTACATGCAGTAGTCTACTGTTTTCTTATTGGGTGTGAAATCATTATCATTATGTCCAATATCTAATTATTATGTGCAGTAGTCTTACCATGTGCAATATCATGTACAGTTTTTATACTGTGTGCTAAATAATTTCATAATGTGCAATATCTTTTTATTTACAATCTTACCACCTGAAATATCACTACTTATTACTTATATACTACTTTTCTCTATTACATGTAGTAACATACTCAATATAGAGATCAACTGCTAACCAATATTTGTGTTACTAGTAAATCACTTAACTGTAAGTTATTTATTATCACGTTTGCATGGGAAGGACACACTAGGAGGAAACAGGGTATTGATAAAAAATGAGTTTTAATGACAAAACCAAGATTCCCTTTTTCGCCTGGATGGCAAACGCAATACAAAACAAAGTTCTGGAAGTGAGATTCACAGTTGAGACCCGAGAGTCTTCCTGCTGGAGTACACAGGGCAAACTAGAACTCAAATACACTGGGCTGGTGAACTTGCACCAACGTTCCAGCACACAGGACCTGAGCGCTGTTTCCGAACGGATTCCTCTGCAGCTTCCCTAAGCCCTCTGCCTTCAGAGGCTTAAATACTGTTTTTCCTCCACACTTGTGGAGGTCACACGCCCGATTGGCACCCTCGCGTTCACGCCTGTGGGATAGGATAGAGTGTTGAGACAAAGCACACAATTAATTATCACAATGACCAGCCAGATGACGGTTCCAGCAGACTTGGCTAGGCTGGCATCGTTCTCTCCCCACTGCCACTTGAGAGAAAGCTCAGAGCAACTGGGTACAGTTCACAAGTCAGTCCGTGATCCTTTCTCCAACCACTTTAGACTCCCCTTTAACTGAATGCACATCCCACATGACAAAAACTCACTGGCCAGAGCTTCAGTACTGTTGCCTGGTGTTCAGGGAAGGCTTCCCTTGAACTAGATGGGTGACCACGCAACGATTCGAGGTTTCGGCTGGTATTTCTACCCACACACTCACAAGAACCACCAATCATATGACAGGGACAATAAACAGAACTTAACTTTTGTACGAAACCGATGGACCTGTCGTTAGTTACCTAGCAACCCAGATCTGAGCTAATGAAGCTCCTCATCCACACCTGGATTTTCTAGGCACCCTACGAACACACACACACACGCACCACCCTCTGACATCACCAGCTCCTGCCCAGAACTGTGTACCTCCTAGTACTTGGATGACGGGCTCCAAGGTGGGTTGTGGCTGAACCGAGCCAGCTCTCACAGTACATTCGGAGGTCCCGGGAGGAGAGCCACACCTGATCGCCAGCCCGGTAAACTGGCGCGTCCCTCAGACGCCGATCTGCAAAGCTTTTAAAACATCTAACCGCCCTGCTGATGGATGTGTGTGCCCTTTCCCACACCCGTTCTGCCCTACGGTACCAGCGATCCACTTCTGGCACATCTGAGGATGCTCCGTCCCAAGGACAGAGCGGGGGTTGACGCCCAAGCACACACTCAAAGGGCGTTAGGCCGGTCGCGGAGTGACATAACGAGTTCTGGGCCCTCAACGAAGGCCACCAGTACCTATGACTCACTACCTCAACAGTTCAGTGGATGCCAGGATGCCCCATAGCAGGCATGCTATGTGCCCACTCTATTACTTTGTTCTTAAAGAATACATATCTTTAAGGTACATATCTTTTGTTTACAGGACACACTTGGGGAACAACCCCTTCTGAATTTAGTCACTCAATTTCAGTATCAATATCCCAAGTGATGGGAGCTACCATGAGCTCAGACGGAATAATAGGTTTGTTCCTGTCTATTTGCTCTGGAACTGGGAAACGCCTGGATAAGGCATCTGCCTTGACATTCCACGATCCAGGGCGATATGTTATAGTGTAGTGAAATCTACACTATATGTATTCTAGATGTATTCTAGATTCTGGTGGTCAGTGTACACAGTGAAGGGGCATCTGGCCCCCTCCAACCAGTAACGCCACTCCTCTAATGCAGCTTTGACCGCTGGCAGTTCTCGGTTGGCGATGTCATAGTTTCTCTCTGCGTCTGTGAGCTTTCTCGGAAAGAAGGCACATGGGTGTAGTTTGCGAGGAGCCTCGTAGTACTGGGACAGCACTGCTCCCAACCCTACCTCGGAGGCGTCCACCTCGACTACAAATGGTTTGGCTGGGTCTGGCAACTTTAAAACCGGAGCCAAGGTGAACGCTCCCTTTAAACGCATGAAAGCCTCCTTTGCAGCTGGCGTCACCCTTAGTCATTTAGGTTTGCCTTTTAGGAGGCTGGTGAGCAGTGCTGCCACAGTACTAAAGTTTTTAATAAATCTGTAAAAATGTGCAAATCCTAAGAATCTTTGCAGTTCCTTCACCGTAGTGGGCTCTGACCTCTCTGTCACCGCTCTTACCTTGCTGTCATCCATCGCCACACCCCCCGGCCCTATCTAATAACTGAGAAATGCGATTTCACGAACATGAAACTCACATTTCTCGGCTTTCGCGAAAAGCTTGTGCGCGAACAGGCGATGAAGGACTGTGTGGATGTGAGCGACGTGTTCCTTTGTTTTTTTTAATATATCAAGATATCGTCCAAATAGACGATCACAAACTGGTGTAGCCAGTCTCGGAAAACGTCGTTCATAAAGGCTTGGAAACACGACTGCGCATTTGCCATATGGCATTACCAAATAGTGGAAATGGCTGGAGGTGGTGCTAAACGCATCTTCCATTCATCACCTGCCCTAATGTGCACAAGGTTATATGCGCTCCGTAGGTCGAGCTTAGTAAATATGCTCACCCCACGGAGCTGCTCGATGGCTGGGGGGATGAGAGGAAGAGGGTGAGGGTATTTAATGGTGACAGCATTGAGCCCACAGAAATCTATGCATGGCTGGAGGCCATCCTTCTAAAAAAGAAGCTCGTGGACGCGGGAGACCAGGACCGCTGGATATACCCCTGCCGGAGCGCCTCGGTATTATATTCCTCCAATCGCTCTCATCTCTTTCTCCGAAAGAGGGTACACCTGAGAGCGAGGTAGCTCCTTCCCCGGCAGGAGGTCTATCACACAGTCCCAGCGCCGGTGTGGAGGGAGGCGAGCGGCCCTGGAGGCACTAAACACCTCAGCTAGATCACGGTACGGCGAGGGAATTTGAACGGGCATTTTTGCTAGCGGGCTTTCCACAGAGGTGGTCCCTACGTACATGGTACTACAGTGGGTTGAGCAGTTTGGGCCCCACTGGATTACCTTCACCGTGCCCCAGTCTAGCTGCGGGTTGTGGGTTTTCAGCCATGGCAGACCCACGATCAGCAGAGGATCCGCGTGCTCTAACATGTAAAGTTTTATCCTCTCTGAATGACCTGGATCTCTCCTGAGAGTTAGGGGTTTGGTTTGCCAACCCACTGCCTTGCCTGCCATCAAATCCAGGGGACCATCCAGGGCACGCACTGAAATGAGTTCTGGCAACTTCTCCACTGGGAGTGCAAACGAAACCACCATCGCTCTGGACACAAAGCTGCCAGCCGATCCTGAATCTATCAATGCAGACACAGAAAATAACCAGTTATTAACAGACATTGACAGTGCAATCTTGCATAAATTAGTGGCAGAGGTAGTAGAAAGAGTCAATGAAAAGGCAGGACCTTAGGCAGGAGAAGGGGTCAGGAAACCACTAAATGTCCTTTTCCCCCGTACAAACAAAGCTCTTCCCATCTTCTTCTCCTCCGCTCTTGATATGACTTGCTTCCTATCTCCATCGGCTCTGGAGTAGTCGAATCTTGGCTCGGGGTAGCCACCGTTGCCACCCGAGCAGCCGTTTTGAACACTTTTATGCCCAGTCTTGCCTCTTAGATGTTGGTCTAATTTAATACTAAGCATAATGAGCTGGTCTAGGCTGAGTCCCTCATCTCTGCATGCTAACTCTGTTTGCAGAGTGGGACTTGACCCTCTCTGGTAGGATGCAATCTGCAGAGTCATTCCACTCACTATCAGCTGCAAGGATTCTGAAATCTACTGTGTAGTTCGCTACGGGCTGCGCCCCTTTTCGCAACTGGAGCAGGCGTGTGCTGCTGGACTTCCCGTGGTTGAGGTAATCAAAGGCTGCCTTAAACTAAGCCAGAAAGTCTGTGTACTCTGCAATCCCTGTGCCCCCACTCTTCCACGCAGCCGTGGCCCAGTCTCCTCTGTGTTATCACTGACACCTTCTGCTGAGGGGTGATCCCTGGGTACTCTGAAAAATATAAATCACATGCAAATAAAAAGTTCCTACATGCCACAGGCTCCCCTTCATACCTCTCCGGTAAGGATATGTGCCATGGAGCTTTTACAAACGTGGCTGTGATTGGGGCCCCAGGCAGGGGGGCACAATCTGACAACTCCCTCGTCCTGGTCGTGAGATGCTCCAGCTGGGTTTGATGACTCACGACATGTTGGAAGATGTGTTCCCCTTCTGGGGACAGGGGCACTTGTGAGGCGTCCAAGTGTGAGATGCATAGTAGTAATACCATAACCTTTATGTATATAGCATTATGTATTTTGTCTAGAGTATTTTCTACAGAGTTTTATTTGATTTTATTTAGATTTTACATTTTATATTGTTTTTGTATCTGTGTGTGCAGTTGGAACATAAGCAGTTTCCTCTGTGATCAATAAAAGTTTCTGATTTTGATTCTTGATTCTGGTTCTGATATCAGTTAAATGTCCAGTAGTGTCTGAATGTAGCATATAGGTATGTAACAGTATTCCTACTTCAATTACTTAATGATGTAACTTCAAGGACAATGATATTCAAGGGGAAATATACATAGGAGAAGCTTTTTAAATATTGCCTTTTTATATAAAAATGTATAGTAATTACAATATATATAATAGTTATAGGCAAATATTTTTTTTAAATATTCATGTTTTTTAGACAAAACAGCTTAGACCTTGGGCTTATCCAGGTGCTAATAGCAAACTGCAAAATGAGGGCACATCCTCAGAGGTCTAGTTCAGCTAGTAGTGCTCTAAACATCCTTCAGATTTCAGTCCAACTCTCAGGATAAGGTTTCCTAAATGCTTGTTGACAGTTACTGAAAGCTCAACCACTGATCTTTCTTCTTCTCATCCTCCAGTTGATGCTTGACAGTTGAAATGCTGGCAATACATTATTTTCATTTTTCATTCCAGAGAAAAAGCCTGTGCAGGTTTTGAGGGTACATCAAACCTTGAACGACTCAGACAGACCTTTTGTTGGTGTATATTTCTGTTCTCTCTGCCATTCAGTCAGATGTTGTGTGGATGTTATTGTGGTTGCTGATGGGATTATTTGTAAAGATCGGTGGCATCCTTAATATGTCTCTGAAATATAGGTGAAATATAAGTTTTATTTACTAAAGCTGAAGCTAAACAAAGAGGCTATGATTGGAGAAGGTGTTAGTCATAATCCAGTTATTTATCATGTCACTATAATTGAAAAGGTTTAGTAAATGTGCCCCTAAACATTTTATCACAGATGGAGGCAAAGTAAGAACTCTTGCTTGGACAGAAATCACAAGCACAGGCCTCTGGGCAGAACTGGAATATAATCCTCAAATGAAACAATAAAAACTCACAAGGAGCATTCTGCATCCTTGCTGCTTGGAAGGCATGAGTAGTCTCCAAGACTCAGATCTAATTTCTGCTTTCTGAAATGTTGTTTTGAAGAACCTGTTTTCACTACGAATATGCATGGAAACCATTACTGATGCCAGTATTTCATTGTGTGTGAATTTCGAAATCATTGAAATTGTATATAACAGGACTGTAAAGAGTGACAATTTTGTTTAAACTCAAGTAAAGATATTAGATATTGCCACAACTTAACACAAGTGGCCTGGCATGAGCACATTGCTAAGTAAGCGTTGTCAAGGATGTCATTTAGAAGGCAGAGGTAGCACGGCTGTAACTAGGCTAAATAGTCTGCTGTTAGCTAGAAACAAAACCCCAAAAAGTGTTCTCAGTACTGTAACACCACTCACAGAGAATGACAAGTAAAAGACAAGTGAAACATTTTCTTTTGGCAAATGGGAACAGGTCAATTTTGCACACTGTTACCAAGTTAGTGCATTTCAATATGCACTAACCAAGATGCAGAAAATCCAAAAATCCTTTCATTAACTCCAGTAGAAACTGCAACATGAAAATGAATCAGAATGCACATCGCTGGATTGTACATGTCACCAAAGCATTTGGTGGGCTACAGTCTATTGTCTATAGATACAAAGATGTGGAGTAGCAGACTCACAGAAAACCTTTGGCACCTCTGTTTTAGCTGTTAATAATATGTAAGGTTGCTGTAGATGATTAGTTTTTCAAGCTAATACTATTACTATTACAAAATCAAGATTCATTTGGCTGTGATGCTGGTGATATTTCCCTAAGGAGCCAACAAGAAGACTAATGTGCACAGGAAAAGGTCAAGAAGCTGAGTGTCATCTGACAAATGTTGGAAAACATCCCAAAGATATTTTACTCACAAACCACAGCTTTCTCAGGCCCCTGCAGTAGTTGTAAAATCGGGGTAATATGAGTAGCTATGAATAATGACTTTGCTGGCTCACATTAAATGAAGCAAGGGTTTTAATATACTTTGGGGCAAAACATTATCATGTTCTGTAACGCAGTACATCTATGGTACTGGTATTGGTCTCTGGGAGTCTAGCTGACACTGAAACTTTTCCTTATGTCCACACACTCTTTTGCTATCTGACTGTAGTGCATGAAACAAACATCTTGTAGTACAGTAAGCTGTATAAAAGAACAACTACAGCATTTACAAGAGTGTAAAATGTCTGAGAAACTGTGCTCAGTTGAAATTATAGGTATTGTCAAAATATAGAGCAAAAAAAAAAATTGTGAAACTTGCTGTAAGTGAAAGTAGTAAGGATCCACAGCTTACAATGTACCTCATTTTAGCACTTAATTTACTAAGACTGGAGCTTTTCATCACACATATGTAGTCCTGCCTTCTAACTGCCCTCGTGAGCGGTGATACAGTAGAATCATCTACAAGATCAAGACAAAAGAGATAATGAAAGTTCAGTGGTGAAGAGATCACAGTGTTGATTGCCTTATTTTCCATTAGACATTCTCCAGAGGTCTATAAAATTCTTTGAACAGTGTGCCAATACTGCATGCATATTCTATGCCGTGTCTTCTCACACATGGATGTCTGTTCCCAAGAGTTTTAGCAGTGTTATTTTTATGATAAACATTTTTTAAGCGCATGTTTGAGGGTCATACCTCTGTCAAGGCGCTGTGGCCGCTGCTATGATTAAGGGAAGTCTCTCAGCAGCTTGCTTTTTGTGATCCTAATGCAAACTGACACCTGATTCTGCACAAAAACGGCTACTTTGAGTTACTGGCAAGTTTTCAGCCTACTTAAAGTAATGCTTAAAAAACATCTCATTTTGACATTTGTTTTCACTTACCCCAGAGGTAGATATGCAAAGATGTGTTTGGTGTCCAAATGTTGCTTCTGTTGCTTAGACCTGGAGCTGTGAGTCTAACAATGGTATCAAACACAAGAAGTCAAAAATCATAAATCGTTCCCATAAATATGACATCTAAATGTCTCTCAGCCCGCTCAAACAACATCCAACTCTTTAATCCAACTCTAGCTCAGTTACTCATATTATTTCTTAATCTGCATTCACATGTAACCTTAATAAAGCCAGCTTATTAAAGAGCTTTGCCACTTTCTTTGAAAAAAAAACGGACAAGATTTGATTATCCTTCCTGCAGTTGTCACCCCTCTCTTCTACTCTTAGCCTACCGACCACCCTCCACTTACCTGCTTAACCCCACTTTCCATGGATTGACAGGCCATGTCCAAATGAACTTCAGATCAGCTGTTGTCCAACCAATACCTGTGTGAACAACTATGGAGATGTATCTCTTCTCTCCTTCCTCTCAGAAGTTCCAGAATGTGCTGTATATAACCAACACAACCTATTTCTATCACAAAGTAAGCTTCATGACCTAAATGCAGACAAAAACAGCTATATGTCTTTGAGTCAAATTCTTCTACACCTTTCTGCAGCTTTTGAAACTTTTACATACTGTCAACCATCAGATCCTCCTGGCTTCACTCACCAAACTTCACTGGAATCACTGGTTCTGCTCAGCAATGTTTTCTGTCCTACCTTGAGGGTTGCAGTTGCCA
>JBBIGA010000146.1:9061960-9077800 GCA_037576975.1 Alestes dentex
GCCAATGATTAAAAATTTTAAAACATTCTTATATATATATATATATATATATACACACTAGAAACTGATGGCACAATGCACTTAAGCACAAAAAAGCAAAAGCGTCCTGGGAGAGTATAGCCCAGTGGAGTGTAATGACAAAAAAGCAAAAGCATATCAGCCATGTTGGCTCATATGCCGATAGACAGACAGACAGACAGACCACAGATGGACAGAAAAACAGAGTAACAGAAAAGTCTACACTGATCAAATTATATAGCATGTTTCTGAATGCACAAACGCTTCATTTTGAGCTAGCTGGCAAATATCTGAAAGCACCCCAGAGGTGTTTAACCCTCATGTAAAATGAGAAGAATGCTATCTTTGCACTTATTCAGTACAGCAGTGTTGCTGTAGTTTTAACTGACATGTATATTTACAGTCCACTGTTCAGGAACACCCATCTAATAGGTCCATCTTATAAAGGTAGAGATGAGCACTCATCTGTTGCTGCACCGATTGTGGCAGATCTCCTCTGATCCTTCATCAGTGGTCAGTTTACTATATATTTTGGTTTCACGGACTAGTCTCAGCCAAGGGGTCACATTGAATTGTTTTAAAACTCCAGCAGCCCAGCTTAGTGAGAGTTCTGATGACTGATGGGTAAAGGGGGTCTAAGTCATGCAGAGATATGCATAGACTATTTGTAGAAATACACCTAGATGGTAAGGGGATCTAATAAGATGGACATCGAGTGTAGATGTATAGTAGGGTAAGTGAAACTAAGAAAGTGGCCAGTTAGTATATGTAATCATTTCAAGGCTGGTCCTTTAAAATATAAATCTGTCATGTATTAAATATAGTAAAGTATTAGATGAATTTTCCTCAGATTAAATGTATGAATTAGCATTATTCCATAGTGCATAACCGCACACAGGTGTTTAGACCTTGTGGTATCCAATGTTAATTCAAACACACACACTGAAATTGTCGCAGCTATTGTAATCGGTTCACAACATCTTGCAGATTATGTAGTCCATGAGGAGTTTTTCATTTACAGGAAATCACACACACATGATCATCATACACATCAAGACATTCTGTCAATATTCAAGGCTGATATGGCTTCAGGAATGTGTCTGGTACATCTCTGGACTGATGGCTTGAAATAGATGCATCACAACTGCATAAATATGGATTGTAGATTAATATGCAAAATATTAGCAAACTACTCTGCCAATAAGAAGGGAGGTTGTTATGCCAAGACATATATCAATTCAAATAAAGACACCCCCCTCTTTTTGCACATTTTTGTTTGAAATTGACCAAATGCTTTTATTAGTGTTAAAGGAAACGTTTGGCAAAAATCCAAATTGCATTTTCCATTACCCGTGATGTAGCTGAACTGCCAAGATATCTTTTGTGACTAAATTTTACTTTTTTAGAACTGCAAAAATGATGTTAATAAAGATTAAATGCAGTCGTTTCCGGCTAATGATGTTAATAAAGACTAAAATGCAATCGTTTGCTAAATCTTTTCCATAAACATCTCTCTCAGCCCACTCATATTGCAACCAGATCTCTATTAAGGTGGCGTAGACATGTGTTTATGGTTTAGGACACAGCACAACTTACCTATAAAAATGAACAAAACTTTGCGTAGTTGAACGCTTGCAGTCAGTCAGCTGTTTTAGACATGTGTTATGCTGAATTCTAGCTCCACTTTGTTATGCATCACTAGGCATTTGTGACATGTTGAAATTCAGCATAATACCTGTTCTCTAAAAAGACCACAGCATTTAGCTACATGGTGAAGTTTTCAACATTTTATAGCTCACAGTAAGTCATACCATGTCCTAAACCACAAGAGTAATTCAGTGGTTGAGAAGCTAACAAAGATTCAGTCGCAACAAATGAAATGAGGTGATGGGCCACATCCCCTTGCATAGCCTTTTTCATTACAATCCAAAACCACAAGTGAACCTACGTAATCTGTAGCATTGAATTTGGTGTTAAATCTAAAATTACAAAATGGGTTTGCCTGACAACGGCCTACGTGTACCTCTCCACCATTAATGGAGCTCAAAAATATAAATTAGGTCAAAATCTTCTCAGAGCTATTGTACAGTGCCTTATATTCCAGGCAGTGTATACTCTCAATTCACGTCATAGCTTCATTTTAGAGACATTAAATTCTTCTGACATCTGGTTCCAATCACCACTGTGAACAATTCTGACTAATTTCTCAGGAGTGGAGAATTTCACATCATAATTGACTACATATGGGGCAAGAGGAGAAGAGTGTGAATTTATTTGATCGACAAACACTATCTTGAAATGTAGCTCATTATCATTTGTTACCTTAAATTTCAGGTTTTTATTGCCCTTTAGGCCATCTGGTTTGTCTCTACCAGAGCTGTGTCTGATCAAGGTGTATTAGGTAGCTATTGATCTCCACTGGAAATGGAGTACACTGGTGGGCTTTCCGGCAAAGGATGGCATGAAATTTTTCTTTTTTTCTTTCATGCAGGCTTTCCAACCCAATCTGATTTTGGCTAATGCAGAGGGGGAATAGCACAATATGGCTTTTTGTCTGCTTTAATTGCTCAATTTTTTACCTGTGGTTTGCAAAGTAGCTTGGTGTGAGAAAATAAAACTAAACATTTGCAGGAAACTCCACTTATCACTTTCCTCACTTGTGTGTTACGACCTGACTAAAAAGCAGTTCATAGCAGTTTTACATTTTACGCATGCACACATTCACACTATCAGAGCGATGACATATCCTCCATACAACTATGATTAAACCACTTTTTCTTCTGTTTCTGTCATCTGTTTCTTTATACCAAACAGATCAGTCATTCCATCATTCCACCAACAAATAGTGCAAAATAATTCCAAAACCAGGTAAAAAAAAAAAACCTGGCAGGCATAAATAATAAATCTGTAAATAAATACACAAAGAAACCAATAGAAAATATAGAAATAACTCCATTTGTAATGGCTTTGATTTCAAGTAAGTATCATCCACAAATAGAGGTAAATGATTATAAAGCTGCTCAAACCACCTCTTATCCAGCTAAGGCAAACTCATATCAGCACACACGCACACACACACACACACACACACACACACAGAAACATGCAGGCTTGAGGTGTTAAACCCTATAACACACAGCTGTGTTGGCAAAAGGGTTAAGGTTAAGGTTAAAAATGCAGATAATATAGAGAGAAACATGGACCGATGTTATGCAGAAAAAATATGAAATCTGAGAAAGGTTCCAGTGCCCTCTGGTGGTAAAGAGTAAGTAATACAACTCTAAGGTAATCAAGTTAGACATCAGGAACAATCATTTAGGCCAGGAGGCCTGAATGTTCCACACACAGCGCTGTGTGCAATGGTGTAACAAGGATCTTTTAGATCCCGGTCTAAAACAGTGAGTGAACCCCTCCATGTAAATATTACCTTCAATAAATTAAAAGGGAGGGTGTAACTAGTTGTTTGCTCGCTGTCTGAAATTAACTGATACTCCCAAAGCATGCCACAAGACACTAAACATTGCAGATACACCTACGTTGTAAATACACTCATTGTTTATCAACTCGACTAACCAATTAAATTAGCGATTTTTTACAATGTTGTCACAAAGCAGCTTTACAGAATTTCGAAACAGAATTCAGTGCAATTTGCAGTGTACAATTTCAGACTGTAGTACACCTTTTTTGATGTCTTGATTTGTTAGCCCCCTGCTAATCAAAGATTAGGACCTCTACAGGATTAGAAGTGAGCTGGTATCATTTGGGTAGTGGATCCTTCTCACCACAGAAACAATAATGACATGGTAGTGTCATGTTGGTGTGTGTGACATGCACAGAGTGGATCACACACAGCAGGGCTGCTGGAGTTTTTAAACACTGTCCACTCACTGTGCTCTTTATTAGACACATATAAACTGTTGGTCCAACTTGAAGATACAAAGTTAATGATGACAGTGTGACTTATCCTTTAGTCCTTCATCATTGTCCAGTTTCTGGGCACGGGATAGAAACTGGACACTGATGAAACTGTTGGTCCAACTTGAAGATACAAAGTTAATGATGACATTATGACTCATCCTTTAGTCCTTCATCAGTGTTGGTTCAGCTTGAAGATACAAAGTTAAAGATACAAAGTTAATAAACTGTTGGTCCAGCTTGAAGATACAAAGTGTGTCTCATCCTTTCGTCCTTCATCAGTGTCCAGTTTCTGGGCACGGGACCCTGTTGGCTAAATATTTTTTATTTGAGTACTATTCTCAGTACAGTACATTGAGGTGTTGAAAAACTTACACACACTAACATTCACTTCCATGTCAGCATGACTGCTGTGCTGAGCATAATCCACCACCCTTATCGGTGGTCATGTTGGGCCCAGAACACTGCTGAACGGAGTAAAGTGTGACTGATAAATGGCGCAGAAAAACAGATGGTCTTCAGTCTGTAATTGTAAATTAAAAAGTGTACCTTTTTGATAGGGTAAGTACAGCTAATAAAATGGGGTTAAGACACATAATAGGTGTACTTAATGATGCAGCTTGTGAGTTCAGAATCAGAATGAGAATCAAAAAACTTTACTGATCCCGGAGGAAACTGCTTAAGGGTGTTATTTGAGTTATTATGCAAATCACATTATGATGTAAACACTGTGTATGTATGTATGATGCAAACAGCGCTGTGTGTGTTGAACAGGATGGTAAGTTGCTTCATTGTCTCTGAATTCACTTCCGCTATGAATCTCTTGCTGGTATGTATGCATGACTGTCATTTGACAGATGTTTGTGATGCATTTGGACTGAAATGAACAATAACTGAAGCTTCACTTGGAATGAGGGAACACCACACATGGTACATGCTTGTTCATAAAAAGTAAACAAACTACTTTCCTGCCCTACACTTCTGACATGTTGCCAGACTGAAGCATGTCTGAGAAACAGGATGGCCAAACCCAAACATACACTGCTGGAATCTACAATGCTTGTCCAAAATTATCCAGATATCTGCTCATCCAATTTTAATAACTTTTTTAATTTAATTTAATAATTTTTCCCAATATTTTCTAATACTAAACAGCTCACAAATAATCAAAACGTAGCGAAAACATGGGGCATAATAATAATAATAATAATAATAATAATAATAATAATAATAATAATAATAATAATAATAATAATAATATATAAAGAGCCTTTCTAAATATCTGAGGAATATTTTCACTCCTGGCTAACATTAATACACTGCCCGTCAAAAAAAACCCTAATATTTTGTTGGACCACCTTTAGCTTGGATAACAGCATGCATTCGCTGTGGCATCGTTTCGATGAGCTTCTGCAATGTCACAACATTTATTTCCGTCCAGAGTTGCATTTGTTGCCAAGATCTTGTAGTGATGATGGGAGAGTCGGACCACTGTGCAATGTTTTCTTCAGCACATCCCAAAGATTCTCAGTAAGGTTAAGGTTTATTGGTGGTGGCCAATCCATGTGTGAAAATAATGCTCCCTGAACCATTCTTTCACAGTTTGAGCCCGATGAATCCTGGCATTATAATCTTGGAATATGCCTGTGCGATCAGGGAAGAAAATTCCACTGAAGGAATAACCTGGTCATTCAGTGTATTGAGGTAGTCAGCTGACCTCATTCTTTGGGCACATAATGTTGCTGAACCTAGACCTGACCAAGTGCAGCAACCCCAGATCACTACCCCCACAGGCTTGTATGGTAGACACTAGGCATGATGAGTGCATCACTTCATCCGCCTCTCTTCTTACCCTGATGCGCCCATCACTCTGGAACAGGGTATGTCTGGACTCATCAGACCACATGACCTTCTTCCATTGCTCCAGAGTCCAATCTTTATGCTTCCCAGCAAATTGAAGCCTTTTCATTTGATCAGATCACAGATTAGCCCACACAGCAGTCCCAAACCCCTGAGTTCCTTTCGCATTGTGCATATGGTCTTATTAGTAAACTTTGCCGTGAGTTCTGCTGTGGTTTTTGATTTGATTTCACCAAATGTTTGTGTTTGCTGATCACGATCAATCAAGATTTTTTTCTGACAACATTTCTTACGCGAAGATGATGGTTCCCCACTATCCTTCCAGTTTTCAGTAATGCATTGGGCAGTTTTTAACCTAATTTTAGTAGTTTCAGCAATCTCCTTAGATGTTTTCTTTGCTTGATGCATGTCAATAATTTGATACTTCTGAAACAGATTAACATCTTTTTCACTACCACAGGATGTGTCTGAGAAACTACTCACTGCATTAATTAGGGTTAAATAATTATCCAATGGGTGGCTCTTACCTATTGTTTACTTAAATCCAGGTGGTGACTTTTTTTTTTGATGGGCATTAATAAAATGCAGATGTTTTAATGAAGGATCCCAGTCTTACAAATGTCCTGCTCTTCTGGAATACAAGAACATCTTCAAATAACAGTTTAAAATAGTAGCCAAGCCTAAACATCAATCTGATACCAATAATTATCCGTTAACTAAATATACCAATATTATTTCCAATATCATCATGCATTCCTATAAATTACTGGATTTTCTGACAGCATCCACTGGTGCACCATATGCATTTGATAGCATCCACTGGTGCACCATTATGCATCTATTCCAACTTCTCAAACCTAAAACTAGATTTCAAATATATCGTGAAAAGGATGTCAAGTATTGCTGCATTTTTGATTTGCCAACCACTATCACAGTGCTTAGCTTAAACTAGTTAGAAGCAGCATCTGGATACTTCTGGACATATAGTGGAGACTTGTCTGAAACAATGCTGTAGCATTCATAAAAACCTTCAGACACCCACCCACATACATACATACACACACAGTCACACACTTTTAAAACTGATGCCCAGTATGCATGGCTCCTCAGTAGAAGTCTACGTTGATGTCATGTCCCCATAATGCAGTGCTGCAGTCCAGATGCTGCTGCAAACAGATGTTTTTCCATCAAACATCTGCACAGACCAAGGGCCAACCAATCTTTGATCTACCCTTTAACCTGTTGTTCACTGTCTGAGCCATCCACCTCGATGTCTGAGTCTGAAAGCGAGCGTCCGGCGCGGTCGGTGTCCGGTGAGTGTGTGAGAGCGGGTGAGCCGCTGCTGCTGCCATCCATTGTGTCAGTATGTGAGAACAGGCTGCAGTCCAGCAGGTGTGTGGGGGTTCCACAGCTGCTGTCACACTCTCTGTCCAAACAAAAATCATCCACACCCACAAACCACTCGGGCCAGAACTTCCTCCGGATCCGCTCGCAGTATATGGCCAGATTAATCAGCTCACCTGAGCACAGAACAGCAACAGTGAGATTCTCAGCATTTACAGAGTTTCCCCCATGAACTCAGATGTGGTCTATAGAAATGTATGATTATTAGAACATTATTTACTTAGTTATTATTTTATGGGTCAAATTCAGATGTCTAAAGGTCACTGCAACCACTGTTTTTAGCATGCAAATGTTTGGACACACCTGGCCACATTGTGTTTTGTCAAATTTTGTCAAAACTCAAGCATTGCAAGAAGCAATTTTTTTAAATCTGTAAAGTCTCAGAACTTCACTAACTCCTTAAGCATTAACTGATTCATTTGGACTAGTAAGGCAAATTGTTATTAGGAATTAACCTAATAAAGTGCAATAAATCATGTAATAAAAAGCGATAAATCAGTCCCTGTACTGTGAGATGCAGACCAAACAGCACTATCTGAGCCTGCTGCAGCTTTACAAACATTAGCTTCAGTCGGTGGATCTTTTATTTTTAAATATAGGAAGATACCACCACCACCAATGATTCTCTAATTTTCCCTACACTGATGAATGATTAAGGGAATTAGACCTTTGTGACATCTCAAGTTCCTGAACACTCACTTTAAAAAAATGCTAATTGTTTTTGTTTTCTTACTTACGTCATAGGCTGGTTTTGTTTTCTTATATTTTTCAGTTTGAGATTAAGTTAACTAATCACAAACATTTTAATGACCTTTTTCCCCAGTGTTTACCAAGGGTCCCAGGGGTTATTGAGCTGACTGTATTTATAAGTATTTTATTCATGTTTAGCTGACTGAGCTGGAGTTACCTTTAATTAACTGCTCTGGTCTGGAGCCAGGCAGTGTCCACATTGCCTGGGCAAGGTGTCCAAATACTGTAGCATCCACAATGGTAACTTTTGAGCCCATGATATACTTCTTATCTCCTAAAAACCACAGAGGGACACAAACACAGAACAAAGTGAAAAACTACAGACATGCTATCTCAGTATTTCTGAACAGCTCAGTCGGTATTTGCACATAAACACAACACTTCACGGATCTGTGCAAAAGCTATGAATTATTTAATGGCTTGTTTTATCTTTATTTTCCCACTATACTAATCTCATAAAATAAAAAGAAATAGTGAACTAGAATTGCCAAAAATGGCCAATTCTTAAATTTGCTCCTAGTTGATCAAGAGAGACAAGGAGTGTTGAGCCGCTTTATTAGGTATACTTGTATCTGCACTCACTCTCCATTTTATCAGTTCCACTTACCAGAAATGAATTTAGTAGCTTCCAATAGTTTCACTGTATTGTTTGTTAGCCCCCTTTATACCCTTTTCACCAATGGTCAAAACGCCCAAAAAGCAGGTATTATTTGGGCGGTGGATCACTCCTACATACAGTGCTCAGCATAAATGAGTACACCCCACCAGATTTGTCAGAAAACCTTTAGTTTCCTTTCAGAATCAACATTTTCTATGGGATACTATACTACAAAATACTCCCACAAATATGGGCCATTGATTGCAAACAAGATTTGTTAATTTGCACACAACAAAAAGTGATTTTCCTAACAAATTCATTCAAGCCCATGTTGCAAAAATGAGTACATCCCAATTAAAGTCTTAGACTTAAGACTTAAGAAGTCTTAAGACTACACAATTCTAATTAACAAGAATTCAACCACAGGTGAGTCTAATTATTCATTTAAGAGGTGTCCAGCAGACAGGTGACTATAAAAGGGCATTACTTAAAAAAGAAAAGCTCATCCTAGTTCATGCTGTCAGCAATGGCTCCACATGGCAGAGAAATGTCACAAAACCTGAGAAAGGAAATCATTTCTTTGCACAAAAACAGTGAGGGCTTCAAGAAGATCAGCAAAGCTTTAAACATCAGTCAGAATACTGTAGCAAAAGTGATCCAAAAATTTAAGAAAGATGGAAGTACAACCATCTCACAGAGACGTCCAGGCCGTCCACGGAAGTTAACATCACAACAGAAGCATCTGATGAGAAGGGCTGAAGAAAATCGGCATGCAAGTTCACTGCAGTTAGCTAAAGCAGTAGAAAGACAAACTGGAGTGACTGTTTCCTGTGACACCATACGGCGCACACTGCAGAGGAATGGCATGCATGGGTTAAGCCTCTCCTAAAGCCCACACACAAAAAAGCACACCTAGAATTTGCTAGGATCCATGCTGAAAAAGGCGAAGACTACTGGGACTCTATACTCTGGAGTGATGAGACAAAGATCAGTGTTTTTGGAACTGATGGCTTCAAAACTGTATGGCGTCGCAAAGGTGAGGATTTCAAAGAAAAATCCATGGTGCCTACAGTAAAACATGGTGGTGGCAGTTCCTTATGTGGGGCTGCATGAGTGCTGCTGGTGTTGAGAATTGCATTTCATTGATGGTATCATGAACTCACAGATGTACTGCTCCATACTGAAAGAGAAGATGCTACCATCACTCCGTGCCCTTGGTCGTTGTGCACTTTTCCAACATGACAATGATCCAAAACACACATCTAAAGCTACTGCTGCATTTCTGAGGAAGAACAGGGTGAAGGTGATTGAATGGCCAAGTATGTCTCCTGATCTGAACCCAATCGAACACCTATGGGGAAGAGATGTCTGAAGAGACAAGTTGAGCAGCACTCTCCATCCAGATCTTGAAGAATGGAAAATTATACCTGATGCAATATGTCGCCAACTTGTTCATTCCATGCCTAGAAGACTTGGTGCTGTCCTTCAAAATCGTGGTGGTCATACAAAATACTAGATGTAGTAGTTTTTATTGTTGGGTGTATTCATTTTTGCTTCTACTAATCTATGTAAAACTGAAGATTTTGTGAGATTTCATGTTATGGAGTTAAACAAGTGTTCTATAAAACTCAGCCTTGTGAATATTTTCGAAATTGTTATTGTGTTCATTGAGCTATTGATTAAAATCTCACTTTTCAAAGGGGGTGTACTCATTTATGCTAAGCACTGTACATGGTGGTGTCATGTTAGTGTATGTGTGCTGCACAGCATGGCTCACACATAGCAATGCTGCTGGTTGTTTATCATCATCCATGTACTGTCCATTTTATTATATACATCAAACCTGTTGGACCACCTTATAGGTGTAAAATTAGACAATAGCTCATGTGTTGATGCACAGTTTGTCATCTAGTAGTCCTTCACCAGTAGTCCTGGCCACAGGACACTGCTGGTGGGAAATTTTTGGTTGGTAGACTATTCTCAGACCAGCAGTGACACTGAGGTGTATGAAAACTGGAGCAGCACTGCTGTGTGTGATCCACCCAGTGAATAAGACAAAATAGGTCTTTATTAGTCCCACAGGTGTGAAATTTGCAACTGTACATGCTGTTACAAAGCATTTGAAAACATCACTGTGCCATTGGATTAACCCCTTAACCACTCAGCCACCAGATGTATCACACACACACACACACACACACACACACACACACACACACACACACACACACATGTGGGCGCGCATGCACACACATTCCACACACATTATTGATTGTTGGTATTGGCAAAGGGGGCTAACAGCCTATAACTTCAACCTACAAAATGTAGATACAAGATAGGAGTGCCCTGGCTGGCTACAGTAACCATAAAATGTACTGTCCATATTAAGTAGCTAAGTTAATTCACTTCATTCATATAAAAAAAACTAACATTAACATTGTTCTGCTCAGATTTCTTCAGATGCATAGTACAACCTCCTGCCAAGAGCTCAACTAGCCTTCCACACTCCAAATTATCTCCTGCTTAGTGTGTTTAAGGCCATATCCTCACCCAGCAGTGTGGCGAGCGTGCGCATGTCTCTCTCCATCAGTGCGTAAAGCTCATCTCTGGAGAATCGGCCAATACCCTGGCAGAACATTTCCCTCCTCACTAGCCCTCCATTCAGCTGGCACAGCGTCCACTTCAGAACTTCACTCAGAGGGCCAGGAACGTCCAGCAGCTTTTGAGTCTCCTCCACATTCTCTATCCACTGACAGTACACTATGGTCCTGATAAAACACAACACACACTCACATAACATGTACAGCAGAGGCTGAGCCAGCACCGGGTGGCTGCCCAGGGTCTTGCCCTTAAATGGGGACACAGACACTACCAAAAGTAAGTATTTTTAATCAGAAATAGAAGGTGCTACTATAACTAAAGTGACAAACAACAGAATAAGTTAGTAGAGGCCTCTATATGACCCTCTATATGTCACAAATATAAGAGAGAAAGGAAAAGGGTTTTTTGGTTCAAAACAAATTTTAATGACAGAGCTACCTTGGGTGTAATGGTCCCTCTTATAATGTGTTCAGCATTCACCAGCACTCAAACCCTTCAGCTTTCAAAACTTAAAGAGTTTCAATATGTCCTTTAATGAAAAGGAAAACAATCAAACCATAAAGTTTAATATACTGAGGTTTGACTCCAAAACTTTGGTCTCCACACGTTCAGAGATATTTTCTGATGTTCCAGTCCAGAGAGACTGCCTAAATGACACTAAACCCGATACAAAAGTTCTGCCAAATGTTTAACAGCAGGTGGTATGAACTGCATGAACAGCACAATGTATCTTTAAATATATCAAAACATAATTCAGTCGACATGTACTGTCGTGTATTTTGAGTATTTTGCAATGTCTTCTCTTAAATAATTCCTCTGAGACCCAAGGACAGCCACCGAATGTTTTTGGAATTAATGCAAAGTGATTGGATTACTCAACCAGTCTGTTGCACCAGCTAAGACATGCCCCACAAGCACTGTGTTGACTGATGGGGCAAGGGTGGGCCATCCTACCCACCAATAAAGAGTAAGGCCAATTAGTGAAGTCAAATCATGTCAAGACGGTTTATTGTCATATCAAACATCTATACACCCAGTATGCAGTGAAACAAAACAATGTGCCTCCAGGACCATTGTGTAGCACAAGAACAGAAACAGAACAACAAATGACAGATACTGTATAATAGCAGCACAGAGTTACTTGTGCAAAAATGTTGAACTGAAGAAGACAGAAAAATATAAGTGGGCAAATACAGCAGCAATTATGCTCTCTTGCCCCAAAGACCAACATTTAGGTAGCTTCAGCAACTGTAAGCTCCCAGTGGGCAAGTATGGTGTAACTCTGCAAGATGGCTCATTTTTAAATCCACCCCAATGTAGCCCCTCATGAGTGCCTTCAGACATGCATTCTCATTACAAGACTATGCCTGGCCCTGCAAGACTGCCCAGGCAGTAGCTAATAACCCATTCAAAGGCTATATTTCCCAAGTTTGCATTCCTGGCAGTGGTGTAAAACTCAGTGACTCACCAGTATAAATGTTCTTCCACCATTTTGATGACAGCCCAGGCCACAGCCTGTTCTGGGCCGCTCAGGCTTTTATTGAGACAGACACCCAGTTTCTCCTCCAGAAAATCAATAATAAACTCTGTCCCAGACACACACTGATGATTATACTCAATCCACGGCATCTTCCCCTGAGAAGACAGGCTGCCATCAAAGTAATTCTGCAGATGAAAGAGAGAGAAAAAAGAAATTGATTTAAGCCTTCTAGATCTTAGTGTAAATATATTTAAATTCACACAGTTTCAATAACTTTCAATTAGTACACAGCTGTGTTTGAAATTAGATGAGGTACTCTAAAATGACTTAATATGTGCAGTCTTGATTTGTATAATTTTTTTTTCACATTTTTGCCATGTTTGCCACTTTTGACAAAGTATAGACAGAATGTAAATGAAATGGAAGTGTAATTCATGAAGTAATTATCTTAAAGTATGGAATCAGTGTGCAACTACACTTGAACAAGGAGAAAAATTACAGCAATAACAGTAGACTCTCAAAAGTATAACACTAGATTTTAAGTGTAATTAGCAACCATTTCCTACAACACCTGATAAACATAAAGTAGTGAAACTGGCACTCATGCAAGCTGTATTAATTTACTTGACATTCTCTGACATTCTGCACTGTTTATAAACTCTTAAATTATACTGCCTGATGACATCTTGACATCTATTAAAAAATTCTGGGTAATGGTAAACTTTCCCTTTTACTTTTCAATTAACCAAAAAAGAGTCTGCAATTTTTTTTATATATAGTACATGAATCTAATCAATCATCACACAAGTGGCCACAGGATAACTGACAATTAAAAGGGGTATTTAAGAGAGAAAATCTAGTTCCATCCAGTGCTGACAAAATGGCACCACATGGAAAAGAAAGATTTGAGAAAGAAAACACATTTTTGCACAATAAAGGTTGAGGTTATAAGAAAATTAGTAAGGCATTGCTAATGAGTTTGAAAACTGTCACAAAAGTAATTATACAATGCACACAGCACCGGTGTGGCTATCGTCCACGAAGGAAACCACTGTTGAAAAAAAAAAGAAGCCTGTCAAGAATTTGCCCGGGCATATGTTAGCAAAGGCGAAGACTACTGGGACTCCATCGCAAAGATGAGGAGAACAATGAAAAATGCATGGTATCAACAGTAAAGCATGGTGGCAGTGTTCTTGTGTGAGGTTGCGTGTGTGCTGCAGGTGTCGGGGAGCTGCATTTCATAGATGGTATCATGAATTCACAGATGTACAGTGAAAGACTGAAACGCTTGAAGACAGTGAGGGACCTCCACTGGGGGGGCCACCACTGGGGGGCCAAGACTGAAAAGAGTCTTGATGCATGTCTTCCTCTTCTTCTGAGCAACAAAGGTTCAAGCCGAGCAGTGCTTAAAGCTCTGAGAGGACAAGAAGTGACACACTGCTTTATCAGTGCTGATAAGTAAGGAGGTGCAAGTCCGTTCTTGAAGGCAAGTGTTAAGGTTCTGAACTTAATGCGAGCGGCCACAGGGAGCCAGTGAAGGTTCCAAAGTAGAGGCGTAGTGTGTGAGAATTTAGGAACCTTGAAGACTAACCTGGCAGCTGCATTCTGAATTAGCTGAAGTGGTCTTGTTACTTTCAGTGGAAGTCCAGCCAGTAGAGAGTTGCAGTAGTCCAGTTTAGAGATGACCAGAGACTGGACAAGTAACTGCGTAGCTTCAGCTGTGAGAAAGGGTCAGATTCTTCTAATGTTGTAAAGAAGGTACACTATCTGCATGTCCTGAAGAGGTGGTCAACGTGCGACAAGAAAGACCGTTCTTAATCTAGCATGACACCAAGATTTCTTATCTTCTTTGAGGGGACAATAGCAGAGTTCTCAAAAGAAACTGTGAGGTTGTGGCTTGGTGATGGACTCAGTTTTGCTGGGATTCAGCTTGAGGTGGTCCAAGAGGAGATGTCAGCCAGACAGTCTGAGATGCGGGTTGAGACCTGATCATCAGTGGAGGGAAAAGAGAGAATAAGTTGAGTGTCATCTGCATTAAAGTGGTAGGAAAAGCCATGTGAAGCTATTACATCCCCAAGAGAACCAGTATGTAGAGAAAAAAGAAGCAGTCCAAGGACCGATCCCTGCGGTATACCAGTGGTCAATCTTCACTGCGTAGACTGGGAGCCATGCCATGCTACCTGGTACCCCCAGTCATCAAAGTAGGAAGCAACCATTGCCAGGCTGTGCCCAACATCCCAAGGCTGGAGAGAGAAGCCAGGAGGATCTGATGGTTAACCGTGTCATACAAAACATACATGTAAGGCCACTGGTTCACTTCTGAGGAAGAACAGCATGAAAATGATTCAGTGGCCGAGCATGTCAACAGACCTCAACCCAACAGAACACTTGGGGGCAGTTCTGAAAAGACAAGTTGCATGTCATTCTCGATCCAGCATACAGGATCTGAAAGAGTTCATCCTTCAAGAATGAAGAAAGATAGACACAGCTGTTATGTCATAAACCTGTTCATTCAATGTCTAGAAGAGTTGCTGCTGTTCTTAAAAGTCAAGGAGGCCATTCAAAATAAATTTGTTTTAGAATGTAATCATCTTTGCATCTTGTTTGAATAAAATGTATTTTTGTTCTTATCCTAAATAAGTAATAAGGTGATCATACTCTTATGTTGACACAAATAAATGTTTAATAAAACAGGTTTGTACAGCTAATGGTCCTCATAATCACTGAAAAAGTTTTAATTTCAAAGGGGGTGTACACATGCCCCCTTTGAAATTAAAAGCTCTGTTGAGTTCTGTAAATAATGGTCTAAAACTTTTCAAAGCTATTGTCAAAAGTACATACTGAAACTCTTTTAGGATTTATGGTGTTTGCACAGCTGAAATGTTTGAGTTCACAGCAAGGGGTAAGAATACACAGACCTTATTCCGAAGGCAACACTGCCACGAGTACTGGCATAAATATTTATATAATGTGAAACAGTTTTTGTCTAAATAAACCTACTTATTGCTAAATAAGTTAACAAAGAAGAAAAGAGGAGGGCAAAGAAAACATGAACTTATTTAAAGCCTGGTGTTCTCCAGCAAGACAATATTGGCAGTGTACACATAAAACTACAGCACTGAATTTACTTGATGCAAATGTGTCTATTCAAGTAAAAAATATATATTATTATTAAACACAGTGTTGTCTTATGTTTTGCAATAACTGTATAAAT
>JBBIGA010000146.1:9077900-9097713 GCA_037576975.1 Alestes dentex
AGATAGGACTAAATGGAGACAGATGATTCGCTGTGGTGACCCCTGAAGGGTAAAGCCGAAAGAGAAAGAAGAAGATTGGAACTGGGTTTCGATTCCCACCCCTAGTTACAGGATTACCAAGGAACCATATTGTAAAGAGTTCCACTAATAATTCATATCGAAATAACATATTCAGGTGACATGTCTTTATTTAACATAATTGATTAATTGTACAGGCTTATTACTAAGTAAAATAAATTGGGTAGGGCTTTTCTTCTTCAGTTTCTGACAACAATATGACTAACTCATAAAAACCGTAGACTTTAGTGGCCATTGGGCAGTAGCCTCAGTCCAAGGACCGATAAGTACAAATGCTGCCTTGCTGTCTGTTTGGGTTGCAAGTCAGCTAAATAACAGGCTACCGTGACAAGTTCTTGTAAATGTCCAAACCCTTTTCTACAAAGTTTAGCCAACATAGTTAAACCAACAAAGTTTAGTACTGACTGACTGACTGCAAGTGTTAACTAAGCTGTTTAAGTAATGATAACATAGTTGCAGTTTGGATTTACTCACTCACTCACTTTCTGTAACCGCTTAATCCTTACTAGGGTCGCGGGTAACGGGAGCCTATCTCGAGGCCAGTGGACGCGGGGCAGGGACTCACTCTGGGTGGGGTGCCAGCCCACCACAGGGCACAGCCCACATGAATTTGGGATGTGGTAAAAAAATGTCTGTTTTTATTGTGTAAACCCTAAATATGTCCCCAAATATGCTCCCAAAACACTTTCCCAAATTTCATTTTAGACTCATCTTAATATTTTACCCTTAAAGAAAATGTAAAGGTAAACCCGTATTTGTACTGTACAGTGTACACTGAACTGCAGTTTTCTCAGTGCTAGAATGTAAAATCCCCATATATACTGTACTGTAATTCATGCACGCACCATAGGGGCAATTCTGGACTGCAGCTGTCAGAGATGCATCAAAGTGCAGCAGCCGATCAGCAGCAAGGAGAAATAAATTACATTCTTGAATTGGCTACTTTCAAACCTCCCGTCTCTGAGTACAGTGGTAATTCACCATCCCAAGACGCGCTTTTCGATCTTCGTGTTCTCTAGACAGTACCAAAAAATTTATAAAGTTATATTTTATAAGGAAATGTAGCTGAATTTAAATTAGTATTTATGTTACAAAATTAGTAAATTATATTTTTTAAAGTAATATAGCACTAAAATGCATGAAAAATTATATATTACCACGAAAAAAGATGTGACATCCGGGCCTCGTCCGCCAAGCCCCCTCGTCCTCGTGTTGGGTTGTTTATGTTTGGGCGCGGCACTGAGGAGCGGAGGCTCATTCCGTTTAGGTGTGTCTGATTGCCTTGCTAACCGCCGTGCCCAAACATAAACAACAAGCACAAGGACAAGGGGGCATTACTGCATATACAGAAAAACACAGCATTCCATGAAAGTAAGTCAAAGTAAGTCAAAAATGTACATAATAAGTAAATAAATTCAGAACACAGCATAGTCAAATTTTTTTTTTTTCCATAAACAGAAAAAAAAAAAAATGTTGATTTTTATTTGCTACCTGGTAGGAATGTGCTTCCATTTATTGCCAGGGCAGCTGGTTGCCTATTGGCTAGAGAGTTGCTCTTATGGTTGGAAGTGTTGTCGGCTGCCCACTGCTTTACTTGGGTGAACGGGTAATGTGTAGAGAAGAATTTCACACGCTGTGCTATGTGTTCATGTGAGACAAAAATGACCAGTTCTAGGTATCTGGTCATGTCGATAAACATAATGGCTCATATATCTTGTAAAGATAGCTATTGCACAGTTCTGTTACAAACCCAAAATTATATGAATGGTCAAGGGTAATGAGACAAGAGTAAAACATACTGGTCCAGTTGGTGAACACTTTAACTTATGTAAACTCGTTTCTACTTTGATAGTGAGTTCTGGGCAGGATACAGTATCTGAGGACTGGCTTGCAGCAGTAAATTTTGCTTTGTTCCATTTCTAGTTATTTGATTCATTATACAAAAATTAGGGAAACAGAAACCCCTAAACTGGAGAGCTGAGTCCAGTTTGGTGAACCAAAAGTTTGTTGAAACAAACGGCTTTTGTCCCTTTCTCATTTTGAAAACACATTAAAATTCTTTTTGAACAACTTTTGCCAGATGGCTGAGGTCTACTTTTACAGCAGACCAAATAAACCCAAATCACGACAACCTTACAAACAGTTCCAAAACTAAGAGAATAGTGGTCCGTGAAATTAAGTGCCTGTTCATGCCTGTGAAGCTTAGCATAAACCCATGGAACATTTTGAACATCACCACAAATCCCTTGCTCAGTTTGAGGCAGAGGAAAGGGAAAACATGGCAGTTCAATTCCTTACTTTTTTCTTTGGATCAAGGGGGCACACTGAACAGAGGTGCGTTTCCCAAAGGCCAGAAAGTGTGGGGTAAAATGTAACATTAGATTTTTATGTGAATTACATAGATTACTGTGGTAACATTGTTTGCAAATTGACCTTTATCTGAAGGTTCTTGAGATTTACCCTGAAGACAGTTTTGGATCAGTGATCTGTGACTACAGTTTTCCATCAAAAGTGATTTGTGATTACAGGATTCACACCTTTATTCTTTAAACCACCCTTTTGGTGGCAGAGCTATAGCACCATAAAACTATAACACCAACAACTTGCAATGCAAATTAGTCTAAAATCCATAGAGGGTGCATTATTATTAGAAGGCTTATTATTTTTTAATTAAACTACAACAAACAGTGAGACACGTCTCTTTTTTTATAACTGACCTTATCTTTAGTGTCTTAAAGTCCGTTTATGAGTCAGAGAAAATGCAAAGTATGGTTGCGTGGTTGCTATAAAACCAGTGTTTTGACACACCCAAACTTTGGTTTTCTGGGCAAAAAGCAGTTTGTGTTCTGGCACCGTGGATTTGAACTGCGAGCTTCTGACTCAGAGGCCGGCATCTTACTGCAGC
Organism: Alestes dentex; assembly: GCA_037576975.1. Classification (NCBI taxonomy): domain Eukaryota; kingdom Metazoa; phylum Chordata; class Actinopteri; order Characiformes; family Alestidae; genus Alestes; species Alestes dentex. The sequence goes on from JBBIGA010000146.1 coordinate 9,080,884, forward strand.
ACCATATTTTAAAAACTGTAGAAGAAGCATCCTCAAAGGAATAATAATAACTAGAAAATTCATTTCCTTGAGAAAATGCATTGTGTGATTGTGTGGTTGCTATAAACCAGTGCTTGAAGAAAGCCAGCCATTGGTTTTACGGGCAAAAATGTTTATGTAAAAAAAAAAAAAAGCTGCCCAATCTTGAATGTTTTGATTCAGAATCAAACGCGCTACCAGTTCAGCTACTGGGGCAGGAGGTGTTGGCTCTTACTAAGCCGTTTATGGGTAGCTGAACGCAGAGGCGCATTCATAGGCTGATTATTTTTCATTTAACCACAACAAACAACCACACATGTCCTTTTTCTATTACTGACTTGAGCTTTAATGTCTGGAAGTCCATTTAATGAGCGTGCTGTGTAATTTCCTCCGAGTTTGTTTCTTCATGTTTATTTTTTTTTTTTTTGCCTTTTGTTCTGTCCTCAGCTTCTGTACACTTCATGCAACCGGCTCCCTCACCACACTGATCTAAAATAAGAGCTCTTGAGTATCACCTATCTTTCTCATTCAGTACGGACAATGATAATAAAACAAATAATGAAAATAAAACAAAGAACTGATGCTGATTGTTGATACACTTTACCAGTGGAGTAAGTTGTAGTATTTCCACTCTTGCTACTTTTAATTGAATTGTTTCCAAACTGTATGTGCTTGAAAGAAGTGTCTATTCTTCCATCTGTATCTGTAATATCTAGAATATCTTTAGCACAGTGGCACAGTGACTAGCACTGTTGCCTCCATGATGAGAAACTAATGGGTTTTATTCCTGGCTGTGACGTCCCAAGTCCTTTCTGTGTAGAGTTTGCACGTTCTCCCTTGTGCCTGCGTAGGTTTCCACTGGGAACTCAGGTTTTTTCCTAACACCCAAAGATGTGTACGTCAGGCGACTTAGAGATACAAGATTAACCCCCTTAGGTCGGAGGATCCAAAAATGGATCCTTTTCAGTTTTCCAAAACAAACATCTGTACGATTTTGTCCTAGAAACATATAAGTAACATCATTAGAAAGGTGTGAATGTGTTCCTGTCCTGTGATGGACTCGCAGCCCATTTCTCTGCCTGTCACACTATGACCACTGGGATAGGTGACCTTGGTTCGGATAAGTGGCTCAGAAAATGAAGGAATAATTTCTTTCTCAAATAATAATAAAATAACCATAATCCCAAAGCATATTATGTTGTCTCTCACTCCTGAGTAATGATGTTAAAGATGTTACAGTGGTGATAATTTAATTCCCTTTAGCATTAATGATACATATGGGAGCTGCATTTTCAGTATGTGTGTGTGTGTGTGTGTGTGCGCGCGTGTATACATATCTGTCCCTTGGAATCACTATTACAGTTTAATCAGCAATATTTCTGTCATTATGTCTAATGGCAGAGGAGGGAAACAGATGTCCCTCAACAGTAGCTATACAGTATATGATTAACCAAGTGCTACAAAAATAATTAGCTTTCTGTCCTCAGATATTACCACTGACACAAATCAGCCCTCTCTTAGCTCATTCATGGCCATGCTTGTCAGCCATCATGGCTTGTGGCTTCTCTTTTTTCTGCCTCAGGATTACTCCTGAAGCATGGTTGTATTATAAGAGTTAGCAATTCTAATGTGTAGACGTGCTAGCAGTGTCATAGTCCTCTAGGCATATCAAGGGGTGGTATGACATATTAGGGTATTAACAGCTCTACAAGGCAACAATATCAGACCTTCATTGCTATTATGACAAAGGGCAGGTTATAATCACATTATTTTAAACTTGTTTTTTAAGTATGTTTATGCAACTTGAAATCAGAAGCCGTCCTTTACATTGTAATTATTGAAAAATTTAAATGTGGCATGATGAATGGACCAATTAAAAATGGTCAAAAATGACTTGGAATAAACATTATTACATTAACTTACAATGAAAGTTCAGAAAGTTTCCATTTCCTTGTAAAGTTACTTCTAGGAGATTGTTGTTTTCTCAATAATAATGAAAGACCTTATCGTGGTTAACATTTTAGAGTCACCAGACTTTAAGACAGTGATGACATTAAACAAGACATTCTTAACAAGTACAAGAAAGCTGTTCAAAGCTGTATGTAACTATGTACTTTCTAAAACTAAACTTAAAACACACTTGAAAACAAAGTTCACCTTTAAAATCCTCTCTTTTTTTTATTTCACAGCGGTGTCTCTCGCACTAGCACTGAATGGAGTCTTCACAAACACTATCAAATTGATAGTTGGCAGGTAATTAATAGTTCTGTCTTCCTTTCTGTGTGTATGTCATCACTTTGGAAAGTCATGTTTTGAAGCCCACCCCCACCCTTTTGCAGTGTTTGTGCTGCTAACTTTGCTAACATTTTGGATCTACTTGGAAAATGTGAAGACATAATCTGAAAACATAATGACAGGGCTAAGCAATGCAATGTACAGAAAGTTATAAAGACAAGAGTTTGCGAAGATTATAGTCAAAGGAGTGAATGATTGTACAAGTCCTAATGAGTGGATCAAAGAGCTACAGGTGAGGATAATGATCATCAGGTAGTGCCAGGGCAGAGCTACAGCAGCTGAGAGTCAATGCAGTGTGGAAGAGCCAAAATGTCTTCCAACTGGGAGATTCTATATCAGTTTTATTCAGACAGATTTTTTTAAAACTTTTATGTGTATAAATACTATTTTTCATTATATTTATATGAAAAGTGAAAGCAGATGTGTACATACTGTGTGGTAAGTTACCCCACACAATTTCAGTACACATTCCTATACTTACAAAAAACCTGAAAACCTGTTTATTGGTTTATTAGGAGAAAATGAAAAGCAGCTGAATTCTGTAAAATCTGAGAATAATGTAATAAATGTATGTCTCATAATAGTGGCAATATAACACTGTAACAGTACAAGTCTTAGGATTAGACAAACATGAGAAGACATCTTACTAAAAGTGTTGAAATTTAAAATTGAACTTTTCAGTTGAAAATGTATCAAGTTTGGAACACCGGAACAACTCAATAAAAGGTAACTGACTTTCACTGCCCCGAAGACTTTGCAGTATCCTTGCACAATCAGCCAGAAACCAGTCCTGCCAGAAAAAGAATTATGCAGATTTATAGCTTAGTTTACAAATACATTTCTTAAATAATGTATTAAGGCATTCTACAAACATACAGTCATATTCAAGTTTCATTTGAAATTTTCTGGTTTTCTGAGCAAAAGTAAGTAACTTTCTCTGTGAGAATGTAAACTGATTTTAGTGCACAGTTTCTATTTATTTAGTTCAAAGCATAAAAAAACCCCAAAAATATTGTTATGTAAAATATAGCTTATGCACAGACCACATTTAATGTTTTATTGTATTCGCAATATAATAAATCCAGAAAACAAACATTAATTGTGCTTTAAATAGTATGTGCTCTCACTGAGACTGAGGAAAGTGCACCTCCATTTCCCCCAATCCTCACTACGTTTTACTGAGAAACCATAGAGGGCATTCTCTGTTGCTACATCATGGTTTGGTACAGGAATTGTTCTGTTTTGGATTGCAAGACCTTATAGAGGATAGTGAGGACAGCTGAAAAGATCATTGGGCTCTCTCTCCCTTCTGTCACAGACATTTACACCACATGCTGCATCTGTGTAGCCACCAGCATGGCTGCATGACCCCACACACCCCTCACACACTTTTTCTCCATCTGGAAAAAGATCTGTAGCATGTGGGGCTCCACTGCTAGAATGGGAATACCTGAACTGAACTTTTTCTACTCCTTACCTAGTTCATATACTCACTGAACTGTTCTGACCTAAACAATTTACACCCCAACTACCACTTTAAATACCCCTCTATTTATTGTGTACTGCACAATCTCTGTCCTGCTGCTGTCTACCTCTCCTGCATTTTTCTACATCTGACAACTGCTAGAATACAGTTTCTGTCCTAATACTGTATTCATTCAAATGATGACTGCACTAAATGTTGTCTTGTACTGTTGTTTTATTACGTTTTCTTGCCCTTTCTCTCTTGCTCTCTTTGCACTCTGTATATTTGTCCTGTCTGCACTTATGTAGTCTTGTGGTGTTCTGTTTTTATTCTTTTGTTGCACCATGCTTCCAGAGGAATGTTGCTTTAATTCACTGTGTATTGTGTAGATGGCAATAAACGTTCTTAACTTGACCTGGCTGTAATTTGATCATTGTAATTTGTGTACAACTTCATGATTTGCATGTTTATTCACAGAATTCAGATTTTCTGTTTGTTTCTGCATACAATGAAAAACAATGAAAACTAGCCATACACTACAGATGTGACGGATAGAGATCAGGCAAAATAAACACTTAAGCATTTGTTTAAAGCTTCAGTAATGATCACCAGAACCTTCTATGACCTCTTTTAAGTCAAGCATTATCTGTTTCTGTGTGCAGACCAAGACCAGACTACTTCCATCGCTGCTTCCCTGATGGCCAGATGAACGCCAAAATGCTGTGCACTGGAGAGCCAGACATGGTGTCTGAAGGCCGTAAGAGTTTTCCAAGCAGCCATTCCTCCTGTAAGTATCTGTTCATGACTGACTGAACAGCTAAACACCTTTGTAGAACAAGAAGATTTGATTGTTCCGCTGACACAGTTGTATTAATGTATTAATTCCTAAAGGTTATTTTTTGATACCTCAGGATCAGGGAAATGCCCTTACCCTGTTGACAGTCTGACTCTGTGGCAGTTTTTTCTTCCATTGTTAACAGACAATGCCCAAGTATACAAGGCAGTTTGAGCTGCAAAACATTTTTCTCCAGGTTACAGGCTAATCTGGTTGCATCAGGTCTGGTTGCATCCACCAGTGAATGAAATGGAGTATACATCTTTTCTAAAGCTATAGAATCAATGTTTTCAAGGCACAACTTGTTGAACTAACAGACACTCTAGTTTGTAAATGGAAGTCTAGGTATAACCTAAATGTGTAGTATAAAATTCCAGCCATGGGTCACTGTAAACCGCAGTATGCTCTAAGGATAACACTAAACACTGTTACACAATAACAGCCCAGTGACTGGCTGCTTGCCTCATTGCACAGTAATCCAGAACTAGTTTGCATTTTGCATCATCTAAAAGTTAACATTTTGTTTTAAGTGATAAAACACTTCTTTGGGTAGTTTAAAAGAGGCAAATTATGCTTGGTGAAAACAAGACTCATCCCGTCTCAGTGTAACTGAGCAATGACTAGATGTAATTAACTATGTATAATGCAGTGCATGATATGACTGCTGCAAATGTTTAGTGAATAAGTGGCGATCTGCAGGAGGTTGAATTGAAAGATACAATTAATTTTGAGGATAGATCAAACCATGTCAGAGGAAATCATGTAGCTTTTTATTTTCGCATCTTATGGCAGATTTGTTTAAAACTGGGTAATTAGTTTTAAAAGAGCATCTACACGCCAATCCAAATGTGCCTACAAAATATCACTAAGTTTGGCAATTCAAACAGGCATTAATTGTCTGCTCAATTTTGATTGCTCCTTGGTGGCCCTATTTAAGGATAAGTGGTTCAGATAATAGATCGATGGATGGTTAGTTTAACCCTCTGGTCTCTATGCTGGCCATTTGTGTCCAGTTCACTCTCTTTTTTTTGACCATTTTAGCTGTGTTAATGTATATGGAATGAAATTTCCTCAGGGTCTGGATTTTTTCAGATCTTTAAATTTTAACTTGAACTCATTAAATATATCAATAATATACTCCATACATCCAATTGTAACACTTGACTCCATTGTGGCCACTTTTGGCCAATTGAAACCCATGAAAACTTTTAAATTCCTTGTTATTTACACTGTTAAATCATACAATTTAGGTTAAAATGCTTTCATTCTAAACTCAACACTTGAGAAATGTAGTTTTTAGTGGTTTCTACCAGATTATATAATTTATCCATTTTTGGCCAAGCGAGCAATTTTATATAATATTCTTAGTTTCCAATAGGGGAGTATGATGGCTTACTGCACTCCAATGGAGCAAATAAATGACACAATTTTGACATAGGTGTGGTCTTAAGGATGTCAGATAATAGTTTGTGTTTGTGCATGAAAAAAAAAATCAGTGTTGTTGGTAATCAGTTACGTATCTCAGACTATACTATTAATAACACAAGAAAATCCAGTAGCATTGAGAATATAGAAAATTGCCATTTTTGAGGTTGTTTTCTAACAATTGCATTGTGCAAACAAACTGGTATTTGAAGGATTAAAAAATAAAAAGGAATGGATATTTTATACTTATGACAAGAGCTGATGTTGGTTAAAAACTTTATGTAATAAAAATAGCAAAAAAACATAAATATCTAAAAAATTATAGACTCAGTCTGTTTGTGGCCTTTTTTAGCCATGAACAAGCTGAACGGATAGTGAATTTGAACAAAGCCAGAGGGTTAAGCAGTTCTTGAGATATTGAAAAGTTGCAGTTCCCCTTATGGCCAAAATGTCACAAAATATGGCATGCTTTTGAAGATTGTGGTAGTGAGGCAGGGTGTTAAAGTTTGCATTGACATTATTCACTTAGAGGCGCTACTCCTCAAATGAAATAAAATGGAATGGGGTCATTATCCTGCTTGAAGCCAACTTTGCAAATGTATTTCATATTTTTTGTCAAAAAGGTTATGGAGCACTATAAAGGGCCATGCCCGCCTAGGCATACAAACCTCATGTTCTGTATTAGCCGTACTTGAAGAAAATAATATTCTGTGGCCTGCTTTTAATCTAATTGGGTGGATGATTGAAAGGAACACTTGGATGGAGTACAGCATCAGAATAAGTTTAGAGAACTAACATTTCCTACTGGGTCTCTGCTTTAAGCCGTTCAGGGTTGTTTGTTTTTGAAAAAAACTGCGGTTCAAACACAACAGAGTGCTGTTTTTATACAATTTGATCTTTCCAAAGTCACCATGTTAGACAGTAGACCACTAATGAACTCATTTTACCCATTCATAAAGTCTTTATGAGTGAAGTCTTACTCTAAATTGATACTAAGATCTCAAGAATGTGCCTGTAAGCCATGCAACTTTCTATTAAAGGTAAAATGAGTGTTCTATAAAATGATTCTATAAAAAGCATAATAAAACAGTGCATAATGCAAAGCAAAGCAATTGCTTGAATTATATTGGCATTGTGGCTGTCACCTTGTAACAGTGGTGCTTGTCTAACAGTTGCTATTTACAAGGTTTCTACCAGATGTTGACATGTATGAGGAATGACAAAAGCAAAAAGACATCGGTGATGCTTGAGATACTCTCAAAAACAATTTTTCTCCAGGAGCATAAAAATTTTGAAAATGTTTCTGAAATGTACCTTGTGTTTTTCAAGCATTTCACAAGCCTTGACTGGTTGTTAAAGAACCTTACTTAACTATTATCAGACTGGGCATGCATTCATGATTTTTGTAGCAAGGTGACAGGAAGCAATGGTAAGATTTTAAATGCTCACAAGGTGCAGTGAGATGAATACAAATGCAAAAGTTTTGCACCATAGAGTGGCACCATACAATGTTTATGTATTATTACACGGTGTGTGTTCTACCATTTGGCCTGGAGTATAACGGAACTCTCCAGGATTCCTGGACAGCTTGCACACATTTCAAGCTGATCTGTCTCTGAGAAGAGACAAATAATCATGAAAGACTTTGAATGGAAACTTTATGTTTCTCTTATCACACTTGATAGAGAACGCAAAAGTCAATATCACTTGGAATTCATATTATATTTTCCTTCTACTGGTATCATGGACCGCTCAGCATTTCAGTTGATGATCACTGGGGATGAGGGGAGGAATGAGTAAAACATGGTATTATATTTTTTATAATATTCATGATAGTTGTCTCCATCAGTCCGCATTATACCTGTCAATTTCATCATGTACATCATTTACTAAATACTTTGGTGTTATAACAACTTTTTAATGATTTTAAGGTGTTCATAACCTAATTCATCACCATTAGTAAATAAATGTACTTTGAATTTACACTTTATAAAGGTAATCTTATTGTAAAGTGGTATTCACATTGTATCTCCTATCTCAGTGGTCTAACAAAAAAGAGCCTCTATATAGAATATACACTCAGTTTACTTTAAAGTGCTTCTGTGTTTTTCATTACAAGCTCAATAATAATCATGCATGTAGTTTGGCAAGAGTCACATCAAATCAATATATGTAGAACCTCATGAATGACTGTAATCTGAGTAATGTAATGACATTTACTGTGCTGTAGTCTTCCTCTGGTCTATAGAAGATTATGGTAGTGTTACAGAGCTCATCAGAAGTGTTCACTGAAGAAAGCAATGCATTGTATTCATTTGATTCAAATGTGCATGAATAAAAATTCCACATGAATAAAATAACAAAATTGACTTGCATTTGAGTTATTTTGTTCACTAATTGTGTTTGTGTAATAAGTTATTCATTTGTGAATACTGTACACATTTAAATGAAGTAAAATCAGTACACTGGAATAACAGGGAATAATTTAACTGCCTGGTAAGATAACAATTTGTTTCTCTCCTCTGAGCCTCTCTGAGAAAACAGAGTTGGTTGAGCAAGACATTAATCTGACGTGTGAATGCTCTGTGTGGACCAAGATTCGCTGAATGGAATGCAGGAACGCAAGCACTAGTCCCAGGTGTGCCTTGCATAGTTGAAATTGCCTGGATATTATTCAGTCCTTTTCATCATCCAAACACCAGTGCTTCAAAACAAATGCATCTACACTCACTCTGTTTTCAACCCTCAAATTTCTCTTTGTGTCAGGTCAAATAAATAACCTCTGCCTCCTGAATGAAAAGAGAAACTTGAAATTAAACGCCCAATCAGAAGTTATTACTGTCATCTCTGTGTTAGTCTGCTATTCTTTTGTTTTCTTATTCAGTTAAATAGCTTTTGCTTTTTGCTGTGTTGTTGACAGAGAAAGAAATATCCTTCCCTGCACCCAAGAAGCTGCACCAGAGACTTCTTGGCCTAAATTCACTTAGGCCATGAACAGCTGTAAAAAAATCCAGGAGTTGGGTAATTTGGCACAAGTGCTGTTAAAAACAAATTATTGAATTCCCAATTTTCAAGACACACTGGTTAGCCAGGAAGTGGACCAGTATAGGCTTGTATTTACATTTCTCATACTGAAGTGCTGTGTTCTCTAAAATAAGCATATATCTTTTACACATTATATAACGCCACTAAGTATCACATATCACAATGTCAGAACAAATCTCAATTTTTACATTTTGCCTTTACATTTTATAACACATTTATTTAGAGAATTGGCCTAAAATTACTTTATAATACTATATTATAGGTTTTTTACTTATTTTGTTAAATTGACATTTTGTCAGACATTTTCACATTTGACTATTTGTTAACATTGTCTTTGGTTGAACCAGTACCGAAGGGTCTTGACTTCTCAGTGTTTGCCTGTCCAGTGAAACTAACTGGGGTTCTATACAACCACACTGGCAGCAGGTGTTTGGGTCACCTCAAATTAACTGGCCAAGCTGCCGGAAGTACCCAACATAAATTTTAGACTGTATGACGAAGCTCTCATGTGGAGACTCGTGATAATAAAATATCTCTAGGGGGAGATTGTTTACTTCCTTACTTCGTTGGCTAAAAGTATGGATTACAGACATTGCTAACATTCTGTATCATGTTTTTATAGTAAAAACCCTGTTGATCTTTCAACATTGACATTGCTCAGTTCCTGATAAACTCTATAATGTCCTATTTGCTTTTCACAAAATTAGAGAGATGTTTTATGAGCTTGGTTGTATAGAGTACTGGGCATAAAGTAGAGATTAAAAAGGCCATTTATAACAAAATGGCCACTGAGAACAAGTTATTCATTTTTCAGAAACATGTACAGAAATACATTTATCGAAAAATCAAACAAAAACTGTAACAACTCTAACAAACTAACATATATAATATCTGTCAGAGCTGTAGGTTCAAGATTCGAGGTTACTTCATTGCTGTCTGCAGCTGTGTACATGTACATAGTGTGATGAGGCATTTCGCCATGGGCCACGGTGCAACAAATAGTAACATTAAAAAAGTGCAAGTTACGACATTGCCAAAACAATAAATAGAAAATGCAACAATGTCACAGCATAGTGTGAACAAGATGTAAACCTTCCAGAGTGTTGCACCATAAGAATGATATTGCACAAGAGGCAGTTAGCAGCATTGAACAAAGTGAAAGTTATGACAGAGACAAAACAATAAATAGACAATACAACAATGTAACAGTGTAGTGAGAATGATGTAGTGAGATGTAGACCTTCCACTGTAACTAATGTTGCACCATAAGTATGACAAGAGGCAGTTAGCAGCATTAAACCACACTGAGTGAGTACTAAATTAAATTACTGGACATGAATGTGGCTGTTGTGGCAGTATACAGAAGGTAAAGTGCAGGCGCTGTTGAAAATCTTGAGTGTAATTTGAGATGTGAAAAAGTATAATGTGAGGTAGTTCACTGGAATGACAGTTGGTTTGGCAGGGACTAGACATTTATGTGCATTCAGAGTTCTGATGGCCTGCGGTATGAAACTGTGACACAGTCTTGCAGAACCAAAGCTTCAGTACCGTTTGCCACTCAGTAGAAGAGAGAAGAGTCTGTATAATGGGTGGGAATGAGGCCTTTCAATCAGAAAGTCTGAAATCCATTTTACAAGAGTGATGATAAGGCCCAGCCTGCTCAGTTAAGTTCACACCAACAACTACCCTAACACGTTTCAGCTACTTTGCATATTTCTATATCTGTGTAACTAAAACAGTTAAAGGTGATATTTTCAGGGAGATAAGATAGAAAATAAGAAAGTAAGAAAGTTAGTGGAAAAGAAGAGAACATTTCCAAAACTATGGTTCAAATACATAAGGGCTAGTAAGAAAATGGAACTATACTGAAGACCAAAATTGCCCCCATCAGATCAACAGCCCTTATGTTTTTATCAAATCAAGCTCTGCTCTTGCTTCAGATCCATAAAAATGCACTCGTATTCCTGTTCATCCTGTACTTGAAAAGACCACTTAGCACTGTGGATCTGCAAGGATGTGTTGCTGTCAAGAAGCTGTTAGTTAGAAAAGGAAAGGACTGAGATGTTGAAGGAGATTTTATTGGCTGATGAGTATAAATTGGGACTAATGAAGTTGGGATTACTTCAATCATGAAAAACAGAACCCAGCCAAATTTTAATTCTGAGCTTTAGAGATGTTTGCAGGAAGCAGGAAAACATCCTTCAGACTTCAGTAGCAGAGCGTAGAGCAAGTCTCTTTAAGGGAAGCTGTAATATAGGCAAAGAATGAAAACACTAAATACTGGCCAATTTAGTATCATATTTCATTACTTAGTTCTTAAAACTTAAGTGTTTTGCTTGTTTCTGACATTGCAACATGAATAGCTTAATGACCATCAGCATGAAAATGTCCCTGACTGGAAAGTTAAATGAAAGGGTGTTCTCTGAGGCCGTCCTTTTCAGTTCTTTTTGTTCTGGGGACTTTTATTATGATGGCTGAGCACACCGGTCTTAGATTTGTTTACATAATGTGTTTCACCGGTGTGCTCAGAGAATGAGAAGTTTGAGTTGATTAGGTTATTGAGTTTTGTGTTTTGTATTTAAGTTATTTTGTGTAGGACCTGGGTGCTGGTCCACCGTCATACTGAATGGCTTTATATGTTCTCCATTCTCCTTTTGTTTTGAGTTTTGTTTATGGCCCTCGGGCCAGTTTGTTTTGGTTAAATGAAGAAAAAGGAAGTCTGCCTATGCGCCTGCCCTCATGTTGGAGATATAGGGAAACATGACAGCTTTATTGTCAGGCCTGGGGACAGTGACTGTGGGTGGCCGCCAAAGGCCACCAGGGTTTTTTTGTGTGGGTTAATTCTTGAGCACACCAGGTTTAGTTTATTATTGGCTGCAGCTGCTGGTGTGCTCAAGAGAACTGTTTCTGTTTTGTGATTGATTTGTGGGGTTTGGGGTTTTTGTATTTAGTTTGTGTGTGACCAACCTATCATTACTTCTTGGTTACTCCTGTCTCCTTTTGTTTGAAGTAAACTACAGTTTTGAGTCTGGCTCTCATGCCTGTTGTTGTTTTTTGAAAATGAAGTGTGAATCCCTCTGAATGGGAAGTGATAATTTGCATGTGTAAATGGTATAGGCTTTTAAAATGTTTCATACACACAAAAACTGCCGAATTTGTCCTGATTGCCCTGTAATATTGTAGATCAATGATTGGGTTAATGATCATAAATGTGTTTGTGTTTGTGTGTCTGCCCTGTGATGGACAGTTATACTTGTAACTGGTTCATCTGACAAGGCTTTATGTCTTGACAGGGGTTGTGTCAAGATGGTTTTTGGACTTTTTGCTGTTGGGCATAACATTGTAATGCTGTTCATATCCACCTTGTTCATTGTGTCTATAACCAAAGGCAATGAGCTGATCCAGCCCCTAATGGCTTTATAGAAGTTTGTATAGGAAAAAAAACTCATTCATTTCATGACTCACTTTCAGCGAGCAGAACGAAGCAATATTATGGTCATGATTCTCAATGATTCACTCAGCTCGGACCAGCTGTTCTGATTTTGTGTACAACTCATTAGAAGTCTGTTAGTCTGCTGGACAGCTGGACTTAATTAGTTACTTAATCAAGTCATTAAAAATAGGAGTTGGGCTTTGGTTTTGCTGTAGTAAAGTTTAAGGATGTTCAGTATTTAAACAATCTATTGCATGTACAGCACTATTTGTAATGTTGCTGATAGATCTTAAAAAGCCAAAATGAGTCTGAAAAGAGTGAAGAAATCTGGCTGAAAACAGAGTCTCATAAGGAGTCATCAGATTATCTGCAAAACTGTTTCTGTTAATTATGTTTTGCATGTTTTGTATTTATAGACGGTCAAAAGGCTTTAGGTAGCATGAGTATTTTGAGCTAATTCACCAGTTTTTGTAGTTAGCTAATGTTACTGACACTGTGACAGGACAAGCAACTTTTTTGTTGTTGATGTTGAAGTAGCTGCAAAATTGGTCTGTTTAACAGAAATGATACAGCTGAGAATATTCCATTGACTTTCAGTAATGTAACATGGTGAGCTTTTGTGCATTTAATAAGGGTATTTTGTAGTTTTGCAGTATGGGCTGTGTGTCTTCAGATATTATTGTGGTGTGTCACAGGGATTTGTGTGGAGTGAGAGGTACTGTTTACCATCAACTGGTTGAAGGTAACATTGTGCTTCCATGAGAAGCTAAATCAGATTTGCTTGTGTTCTACTTTGTCCCTCATTTTAAGGAAATGCGCCTAGACTTTACTTCCTTTTTAGCCTTTTTACCCCACAAACCACAGCACAAAATTCTTAACCCATTCTCCAAGTGAAGCAGCAGGCAGCCGGGAACTTAGTGTCCTGGGAGCAGTGTGTTGGGACAGTACTTTGCTCAAGGGTACCTCAGAGGTGCCACTAGCAGTCTTGGGATTGGAACTAGTTGCTGTACTGCTTATTCCTATGGAGGAGTTGTGCAAATTTTATCCCAAAATTTAGAGCAATATTTAGGACTCGCCCCTACCATTTATGTGGGTAGCAAGAACAACATGGGTCCTTATAACCTTATTTTCTATCATGTAATAGCTGTATAATACTCATTTTCCCCAAATGTATGGCTTTTATCTTCTTATTCAAAGGATGAACCTTGTAAACTTTGTTCTGAACTGAATAGAGGTAATGTCAGAGCATTTGGAAGCTCATTTAGATTCAGAATGAGATTGCTTTGAATGTCAAATAAGTACTTATGTGCAAAGCCTCAAACATGACAAACAAGACTCAGCACTTCTCTGACTGCATTCTATCAACAAAATGATTGTGAGAATGAGATGGAGCTTCTTTATTAAAAGTGTCAAACCATGCATCCCAGTTTTCAGCTCTCAAACTTCTTAACTTTGTTGTGCCAAATCAGAGAACTAATGAGCAATCACATTCTTGTTTAATGACCCAATGAACTCATTAGCTCCCTTTTTGTGCTGCAAGAATCCTTAAATTTCTATAAATATGTATGAAGAGCAGTAAATATGCTGGTTCTACGCTTGTTGCATGAATATCAGCAAATAACTGGAACAGCTCCGATTTAACAGGAGATAGCTTAGTTAGATTGGCCTGCAGTGGCAGTTGGCAATGGATTCAAATAACTGCCTAGTTCCTTATGTTCCAGATTAATATGTGAAAAAAACTGCAAAAATAGTGTCACAAGAATCAGGACTAACGCATTACACGGTAAATCCAAATATTAACATTTTGAACAAAATTTAAATGTCTCAAATAGCTGAGAAAAGCATTGAAACCTAAACATTTGGTTTTACAATGGAGATTAAATACATGGTGGTAGGGCAACAACTCTCAAAGTCCGGACCGAACTCCAAGTCATTCCGGATCCAGTACACACAATATATTAGGAATGCATTGACGCAATGCAATTAAGTGTATGTTTCAATAAATTATTAGTTTTTAAAATGTAACATATTTAAGAATTTTTTTTTTTAGATTAACCCGAAGCAACATTGTCAATCGGCGCACGTATGACGCAATGTTGGCGCGCCTCAATTCTCAGGCTTCGCATCCACATTAGCAAGTCCGCTAAGGCTAACGGGCATTCATGTGCAGTCCTGCGAGCATGAGTGACCGAAACACCTGCGTCATTATAGAAGGAGGTGTTATGTCCCGTCGCCACTTTATTTGTTGAGGCATAACAGTAATTAAGTTAATCAAGGTTATTGTTAAATCTTTTCATAAAACTACAGTGCAAATTACACTTTACTGTCAAAAGTGAGAGTGGATTAGGTTCACGAGCAAACAAATAGAGGCAAACAGCGCCGTTTTTTTAATTGTATGTGGTAAGCAAATTTAATAAAATTTAATTTGCTTATCACTTGTTGTCCCGGACCTTTGACCTTATCTTTACACCTGCTGTGGTGTAAGTGCGGGTTGAATGGCCAAGACTTCTGTTAATTAAATGAAAATAAGACTGAGATTATTATTTTGGCACTCCTTTCGTTACAGCAGAAGTTCCTATTCACATCAGTTTTTTCAGCATCTGTTCATTTAAGTGTCAAGAACCTTGGCATCATCCTCAAGTAGTCATTAAGTTTTGAAAAACACATTTTTGCTGTAGTTAATGCCAGGTTTTACAGCTGAAATCTTTCCTCTCCAAGAAGGACCTGGAAACTTGTGTTGTACCCCGCGAGGCTTTGGAATGATCTCCCTCTTGATATTAGGTCTTCCCCCTCCACTAACAAACACATTTTAGGACTTATTTGTTTTCCATTGCCTTTGAGTGTGGGTAATGGAATGTTGTATACAGTGTTTGAAGTCATTGTCCTTCTTAGTTTTTCAGTTTTTTAGATTTTCAGATTTTAATTTGTTTGTCTTTTCTTTTACTTTGTACAGCACTTTGTTCAACTCCTTTTATTTAAAATGAGCCTTTTCCATATTACAGTGGTCATCACATTTGCCTAGCTTGCAAAAGATGCATGGTTTGAAACGGGGCAAAATCATGCTGCATCCTTTGGGCAGCTGGTGGCCTGGTTAGGGAGTTGCCCCTGTGACTGGAAGGTCATGGGTTCAAATTTCAGGAATGAGGTAACTGTGAGCAAGGTACCATTCCCACATTCTGCTCCCCGGGAGCTGTGTCACCGGCTGCCCACTGCTTCATATGGTAAAAGGATTAAATGAAGGGAACGAATTTCACACTGTGTGGTAAGGTAAAGTGGCCTTTTATAGTTACACGTGAACACACCACAGCCCACAGTGTGAACAGTCTGAAATTCTTCCCAGCATTCACCAAGTAAAGAAGTGGGCAGCCACCAGCAGAACACCTGGGGAGCAGTGTGTGGGGACAGTATCTTGCTCAAGGGTACCTCAGTAATGCCACTAGCAGTCCTGGGATTCGAACCCATGACCTTCTGATCGCAGGGACAGTTCCTCACCAGGTCACCAGCTGCCCCAAAATGTGAAGTGTGGTTGCTGTGGTAACAGGGGTTGTTGCTAGGTTGTTGCTATGGCGTGTTCATACATGACAAATGACCTCTCTGCACTTAAAATGTGCTTCATAAATAAGCTGACTTTTTACTTAGACTTTGATGAAAGACCCATAAAGAAGCTTGAAGCATGCTCAAAACCCATTAAGAAGTTAGAAGCATGATGACAAAAAAAAACCACGAAAGACCCACATAGAAATCTGATACATAACTTAAAACATGAAAGAGATTTAAACATGTTGAAAAACCAATGAAGAAGTCCGAAAGACCTATGCAGACGTTTGGGACATGTAACTGTAGTTCACTTTCAGTCACCCTCAGCATAAAAACTGGGGGAGAGAAAGTATCTGCATGTGTCATCCTCTCACATGGATGCAAATCCCACACTTATAATGCTAAATGCAGGACGGGTCAAAACCAGTGGCGGCTGCTCTAAGACTACAAGGGAAGCTCCGCTTCCTGTAATATGTGTATAAATAAATATAGAATAAATGCGCAAATATAAAATAAATGCGCAAATATGTTTATTTATATTGCTTTTAGATCGAGTTCAACTTCATGACTAGCTTGTTCAGAATCAGGTATTTATTGTAGATTGTTTAACGCAATTTTCTTGTCATACATTTCCGTGCACCATTGCTCATTAAACCCTCCTGAAGCGCAGCTTCACTGGAGCTCTATGGACGGGTACTTGGGGGCGTGTCTCACTGGAGAAAAGCTGGACAGTGATTGGATAAATGCACCAAAATCGTCACTTCCAGGGAAGCTGAG
>JBBIGA010000146.1:9106593-9127206 GCA_037576975.1 Alestes dentex
CACACACACACACACACACACACACACACACACACACACACACACACACACACACACACACACACATGCACACACAAGCACAAATTCAGTCTGCAGTATGTATACTGACACACAGACTATTATTGAATAATTCCGAATGAACAGCCAATGATCAACTGGTGAAGAAGGAACAGCCCCCAGTTACAATTTTGTTGCATATTTATTATTTGTTAACTGTTAATGCATTTCACTGATCCCTAAAGGTATTTAGATTGTGTTGTTTCTGGATGTATGTGAGGTGTGTATCCCTAAACTACATGAATACTTGTATCGGCAAAAACTAAAACTTACACTGTGTTTTGTTTCCAACAGTTTACTGTACATTTACAGTACATGTACTTGTATGTGTACAGTACTATAAAATTGCAATGCTTTACTGTATTTGTACAGTTTTTCCTGCACCCATGCATTTCCAAGGTTTAGCTTATTTGCGCTGTAATGTGCCTGCATGTCTGAGGACCCTACGTTTTGTTACATTTTGTTGTTCAGCATGTAAAAATGTAGGCAAAATGACAAGAATACTTCTGGCAGCAAAATACTTTCACATTCACACATACTGTTATGTCAAGCTATTTTTCCTATCAGTATTTAGCCATTTTAATGGTAATTAAATTAAAAACAGTTATTGAAACTATGTTTGTTTTATTCACTCTCCACAGAGCTGAGGTTCTTCCAATTAAGGTGGATGAAAATTTTTAGAATAAGAACCTGGTGTATATATGTAGCCAACCTTTGCCTAATTACCTTTCCTAATGGCACAGACACATTCAGTTTGAGGCAGCAAATTGGCAGAAAATGTCGACGGTATGATATTATACCCTCCTAATCATTGACTTCAGCAGCTTGTGAAATATCTTCCCAGCTAGATGGGTCAAAAGTGTGAAATGGGAGCATCTAGGAGCAACAACAACTCAGCTAACAACTAAACTAACAAGACAGTGAAAACTCACAAAGTAGGAGTTCCACTGGCCTGCACAGGGCCTTGAGCTCAGCCCAACTAAACACCTTTGAAACAAACTGGAACATTGATTGTGAGTCTTCTCACACACGGCATCACAAATGCTCTTTTGACTAAATGGGCACAGATTCCTACCGACACCCAGTAAAATCTTGCGCAAAACCTTCCCAGAAGCTTAGAGGCTGTTATACCTGCATAAGGGGAGTCATCTTCTTATTAATGCTCATGGTTTTGGATAAGGGGTTTCTAACAAACTCACGTAGGTGTGGTGGTTGAGTGCCCACATACTTTTGACCATACAAGTTATGAAAGCACACCAACGATCTGTAGTAGGAGTTCTGAAATTATTGAACAATTCAACGCAACTTATAACCCAAAAAACAATTCATTGTCTTGGATGACGCACCATTCATTGCTGTCAAGCACAATTCACACTGAGCATGCACCCAACCTTTATGGATGTAGCTCAGGCCTTGGATGATCTCAGAATCTTTTGATCTAAAGGAAAGAGAAACAGGGGTAGAGAGTGACAGGGGTGAAGAGTTAAACAGTAACATGCTCTGATGATAAACTTCATATTTATCAAACTGACTAACTGCATGTAGTAATTGTTCCAGTCCTACACTCTCGGAAAAAAAAAGTAGCGTTCAGGCTAAAAATGCTGTCACAGGAGTAGTATCCTAACAGGTAGGCCTATGACTTTAGAACATGGGGAACAGCATTACTATGATCTTTTTAACATGGACTGACTCTTTTAATTGAAAAAAAGTTTACATAAAAGAAATGTACAAAAAGGCCCCTTTCCCCGCGAAAAATAAAACCTGGAAATCTAACTGTAAAACTTTTAAAGTGTACCTTACAGACCTTAGGTCAATTTACATAGTTTGTACCCAGAGAGATGAAAATGTAGTTCAAAAGTACTGTTTTACTTACTGTGAGTCATTAGTTTAATAATACTGAAGCTACTCTAACCAATTCAGTGTGTATGTGTTTGCATGCTAATGTGTGCATATGCAAATGTGAATGCATTTTGTGTGTGTTGACTGGATAAATTCTTTAAGGCAAGTTTCAGTGTGGCAAAGTGACAATACTATAGAGAGAAATTTCACAGGTTCAATACGCCATCTGTGGCTTTAAGATGACCTGTACCTTGTAAGGAGGCAAAAAACTAAGTCTGTTGTAGTTAATTAAATATAATTAATAGCACAATAAAATAGCCAAAATAGAAGTAGTCTTGAGCCTGTAGGCTTCTTCATATGATAAGCTTCAGTCATTTTATAACATGCAGTTTACAGCAAAAACTAGCCAATTAAATGATGAAAAAATATATAGCCTCAAGAAAGAATTATGTTTATTTTCACTGGTTGAAGCAGCATCTGTGTGGTGCTGTCATTACTCACCATGTTGAAACAGGTTATTGAAGAAAGGTGCTGCAGGTAAGAGGTTCTTCAGTCTGTCAGTGTTAAGAACAGTATGACAGTCAGTATTCACAGCTTGTTTTTATACTTTTTCAGACACTGTGCTGTTGGCAAAAGCGAGAGCAACTTAATTTGAAAAGCTTCTCTCCCTTGCCTGCCTTCCCCACACCACCATAGTGTAGTCAACTGGCAGTTGGGAATGTGTGCAGGAAACTGATAGTATATAAGAACTGGGGCCAGTCATGCTGCTGTTTTCAGCAGGGGCAAGCTGAGGTCCACTTTCTGATCAGCTTCCTTTAGTAGGAATGCATGAGACTGGGCGGGCATATGGGTGATACAAACCTCTGGCATGTATTGCAAATACCTGTACTGGTTGAAGGCCGTGTTGAGCAAATTTTTTGTAAAAGATTTGTGGAATTAATATAAAACCTCATTTATCCCGACAGAACACTTCACATTATGAATTTTAGCAAAGATTTGGCCCCTCAATCCCTGTTTGTGTAAAATATAGTATAGTGCAGTATAGTATAGTATAGTATAGTATGGTATAGCATAGTATAGTATAGTATAGCATGCTATTGTATAATATAATAAAGTATAGTGTAGTATTGTACAGTACAGTATAGTATAGTACAGTATAGTGTAGATTTAACACGACAGCAGGGGCAACAAAGTGAAAACAAATGTATTCTGCTCAATAGCAAAAATATTTTGTATTATTATTATAATGTTGTCATAATTACATTATTACATAAAACATTTTATTATTTATATTATTTAATTCATTTATTACAGAAGTAATAAATGTCAGCATGTTTGCAGCATGTGAAGTCGCAGCAGCCTCTCTGGGTCCAACGCATTGCTGCACAAGTGTAGTTTTCAATCGACCATTACACCAAAGCTTTTCTCATCATCTCTTATGACCAAGATGGCGGCCCGCTAGGTCGCAGCAGCCAATCCGGGTCCAACACTTTGGTGCAAAAGTGTGTTTTTTCTAGACTTCACAATGAAAACTTGCCAAACATGTGCATCCAAACAGCTGGTATGCGTGTTTATGGCCACCAGACCCTGCTCCAGATAAGAGAAGAGCACGTAGCTTACCTCAAAGACGAGCTGCTGCTGCTACTCCGGACCAGGCCCTTAGACCATGGTGTTGCCTGATGCTGATGACCAGGGGAAGAGACATGAAGCGGAAGCATGGCGAGCGCGTAGGGGTCCATGCTAGGATAAAAGCTAACGCTAGCTGGCTAGCAATCCCATCCATCCATGTAGCTGTTCTGCGACCATGTAACTGCAACTTTGCACATCTCTGCTGCTAAAAGACAGTACCGGTCAAATAATGTATTTATCTTAACTGTTGCTGTTGTTAATCATACTGAACATTGTCTTGTCTTGTCTAGTTGTTATTGTTGGTCTTGTGTTCTTTTTTGAGCTCTTTGTCCTGTTTGCACTTGTGGTCTTGTGTTCTGTTCTGTTCTGTTCTTGTATTTAACCATGGTTCTGTAGGAACATTGCTTCGTTTTTAGTATGTACTGTGTGTATATGACAAAGAAAACCTACTTGACTTACTTGACTTGAAAGAAAAGATCTCAGCTTGCTACGGGGACCAGGCACTCAGAACGCTGCGGTGGCTATTGCAGCTGCCTCGAGAGAAGGGACATTGTAAGGGGTACATGAGGACACAGAAGCACAGAAGGTAGGTGGGTTCCATGCTAGACCTGTCCATCCTGCTTACCAATGTTTGCTCACTGGACAGTAAACTGGACATCAGCCGACTCCAGTGCGCTACCCAGCATCAGTTCAGAGACTGCTGTGTTTTCGTTCAGAGCCCTGTTCCCACCTTGGCTACTCTGATCACATACTGATGGCAGACGTGGTAGACGTGACAACAACAGTATAATATAAAATGCACACTATACAAATAATACAATAATGTAAAGAGAGCATTCTCTGTGATTGCATCTTGGCATGATACAAAAATTGTGCGGCAATAGTCTGCCAGACCCTACTGAGGATAGTAAGGACTACTGAGAAGATCACTGGGGTCTCTCTCCCCTCTGTTGCAGGCATTTACACCATACACTACTTCTGCAAAGCCACCAGCACTGTGGATACTATACACCCCTCCCACACCCTCTTTTCCCTCCTTCCATCTGGGAGAAGGTTTTGCAGCATCCGGATCTTCACTACCAGCATGGGTAGTAGTTTCTTTCCCTGGCTCGTCAGACTATTAAATCAAAACTAAATAACAAACTGCACATCACACACACACACACACACACACACACACACACACACTGAGCTGAGCTGCTTCCTGTCTCCCAGTCGCATACACTAAACCGTTCTGCCATAAACAAACAAAAACTACTCCCAATTTCCACTATAAATACCCAGAATCATTTATATACTGTGTTTTGTTTTCTAATCCTGTGGTTGCTACTTGCTGTTTTGCACAACTGTTGATTGCTGTCTGCCTCAATCTTTGCACAATGTCCTTTGCACACTTAATGACTCCGCTTCTAGAATACAGTATATCCTAATACTGTATTCACTCACATCAGTCCTCTTATTGTCCTGTCCTGTAAAGTACTGTACTTTTGCTCTTTTTTGTGCTCTCTTTTTAGTCCCACACTTGTATTGTCTTGTGGTGTTCTGTCTTTGCACATTGGTCAAAGAGGAACGTTGTTTCATTTCACTGTGCACTGTGTATTTGGTTGAAACAACAATAAGCACCTACTTGACTACTTGACTTTATAACTGATAAAGAAATGAATACATGGATACGTAACTGCCATGGTGACATGGAGTGTTTCAAGGAGATGTATATGCAGGGAATATCTTTAATGTTTTATTGGCAACAACTGCAGCAAAGACTACAAACAAACCTGATTGGCGTCTTCATTGCAGGAGAGGAGCAGCCCGGGGTGAAGTTTTCAGATTTCTGTGAGAAGGACAGAGTAACAGAACAAACATGCTAGCTGGAACCACGATGGTGAATGGACACCAGACTCAGGTACAAGCTTGATATTTATAGAGAGAAAAGGACCATGACAATATTCAAATAAAAAATAAATAAATATATGAATGGAATGGAGTTTATTGAAAATCTGTAGCTGATTGTATGTCCTGAAGTTGCCCAGCTTTATTTTCAGCATCCATTTTAGACGCACCTCAGG
Organism: Alestes dentex; assembly: GCA_037576975.1. NCBI lineage: Eukaryota > Metazoa > Chordata > Actinopteri > Characiformes > Alestidae > Alestes > Alestes dentex. Next base: position 9,112,185 of record JBBIGA010000146.1, read on the forward strand.
CCTCGGTGCTGTTCATGTATATGCAAAGAGACACAGGAGGCGTAGAGATCAGGAAGATCAGGAAAGTGGATGTGTCAATGACATTTGCAGTCTCTTCCCTGCTATTTGCAAAGCGTTTAAGGTGCTGTTTTGTGTTCGTCAGCGTGGGAGTTGGTTTACTCTAAGATGGCATTTTTTTTCGATGTGTTATGTCAAAGCACTGGAAAAGTTTTTGTTTATTTTTTACATTGTATTAACATTTCATTGAGAGCTGAGTAATAAATGGATAATGCTCCAAAATGAATAAAATCTTGTTACATGAATGTGCATTAACTTTAGTTATTGGCAGTGATTATGAAAGAGTAGGATCTAAACTTTCCAATCTGCAACCACATTTGTGTTTGAAAGTAAGAGGAATTTTATTATTATTTGAATTTGCTGAAAAGTTTTTGAAACAGAATGTAAATCAAACATAAATGCAATCCATACCAACTAATTGTGTAATTAATCACATAACTTTGCAATTCAATTCATAGAGCAAATAGGTCTAGACTTAAGGAATGTGTTTTTTCTTCTCCTTCAGTTATCACAGTGCAGATATGAGGTTGTGTAAGTGTTGATATGCCCAAGCTGCTATGTAAAAATATCTCAGAGGGTTCTCACAACAAAGTTGCTAGAAGGTGCTAGAAAGCTTGGATTGTGTTTGGAGCACATTTGAGTGTGTGCGTGTGTGTGTGTTGGGTTTCAGGCCCCCGCAGGAGGCCCCTTTAGCCTGCCATAATGATGAAGAGCCAGTCTGCTGACCTGTGTGCTGTCAGGCTCCCTGCTCTCTCCCGTAATACTCTGCTCTCTCAGACAAATTTACAGCACCTCGTTTTCTCCACAGCATCCCTACCCTCTGCACATCATATCTTATTCTTACTTTTTTCTTTCTTTTACCCCCCTATGTCCCCTGTGTCCGTTTCCTTCCAGAGGCAGTTTGCCTTGTTCCTGTTGTCTCCAGAGTTCAGACTGGTTTGTGCTTTGGGTTTTGTCTTGCATTTTTCCTAATAGGTAAACAGTTATGCGAGCAATGCTGAGAAGTGAAAAAGTCATGTGGTAACACAGGAATAATCCAGCAAAGCTTTCCATAATGTGCTGGCATGGCCTGCTCTGCTACACTTATCAGACGGCAGGAAGCTAGGCAGTCAGTGGAACTGACGCTGGTGGAGCAAATGTGTAGGTGGGAGTGCGTGCACACACACACACACACACACACACATATACAGTTCTGTTATCGCTTATCAGTAGCCTCCCCGTCTAGAGACTCTCCTTCTAGACTGTAGCATTTTCTGAAGATTTACTGTAGATTAAGTTCTACACAGACAATTGTTGGTAAATCATTAAGAGTTATTCATAAGTCTGGACGGAAACATAAACATAAATTTTGTGAAGCAGAACAAAATAAAACAGACTTGAGGTAGATAAAATAGATAGATATGTTTTACAAATAAATCTTCTTACTTTGCCATTAATCTCTTTTCAGTTACTGACTGAATAAATGACTGCTTAATGTGAAAGATATGTCAGCACTGACATAATTGTAGCAAATTTGATTTTGGATTTTTAAAAAATGTGTGATGCTTTAAATTCCAATAAAAACGCTCTCTTTCACAAGTTTCATTTTACATTCACTGAACTAATACTTGATCACCATCTTTCTCTTCCCATTGCCATTCAACTTTCAGGAGGTCCTCCGAGTTCCCCTAGAGTAAAAAAAAGATTATTATTAGGACTCTGATTGTAATGGCATTCCAGTAGTTTTGATAGTAATTAGCTGAGATCACTATAAATAGCTGATCCTAAATTTCAGCAAGTTCCGCTCCCCTTCTGACCTGCTCGGCCAGTACTTTAGTAACCCTGAATAGCTTTTCTCCTATTCAGTTATTAGGGGGATTTTTATATGAATTTTAATGTGATATAAAGCTATAACAGACAGAAGCAGGTCATTTGCATTGTATCTGCTTGATTTACAGTGTGATACACAATAATAAAATAAATTTAGTATGGAACTCCTCCACTGAGAAGGGCAGTTACGGTCTGTCACTACAAGGCATCTATAGGATTATTGCGACTTTAGAGGTCATCTGGAGTAAATTTTCTCAAAAAAGGCCTGCGATTTCAGTACATCACTGAAAAACCACACTCTTCCATCATCCCCTAATACAATTGGTGTTGAATTGCAAGCTATAGTATTTTAAGAACATATCTATATATTATTCTTTCTTTCCGTTGCTTATCATTAAGAATAGATTTTATCTAATTGACCTGAATGTGTGCAAGATAAAGCAAAAGGCACCATGAAGCTTATTTTATACAATGAAAGCACCCAGAAAGCTCCAATTCACCATGCTGATACATTTTATTATGCCCAGCATGGACATGCACACAGCCCACCTACTATAGGAGTTAAAATCAATACAAGTCTTTAAATGAATCAATAATAGTGCACATTATACACTTTTCCACTGACTTAACAGGTTGCCCTTATACTCTAAATGTACTAATGATAGAATATATGGTCTATATTCTCTGTAACTGGAGAGACTACCAGGCTCAGTCGATCTTAGTTAATAGGCTCCAATAGTAATATGTAATGACATATGACAAATACAAAATAATGACAATGTAATGAACATGTTGCCATGTAATTTATTCAGAAAAAGGGGCAAAATAACAAAGAAAGTACGCGCTAGCTCCATAATACTATTTACACAAAGAAAATCCACCCAATTAATCACAGTCTTGTAGATCAAGCCGGCAAGGTCTGAAGGTGGGCAATCCACTCGGCACAATCTCATGACAGGTATTGTTTCCAAGAAATCGAAAGCCATGCATACCAGGTTCTCAGCCAGTGCCGGTGCCAAGGGGGGGCATTCGAAGGCATTGCCCCCCCAGCGAGTCGCCAGGCCCCCCCTAGCAAGTCGCTCATATGCAGGGGCGGACTGGCAATCTGTGTGTTCTGGAAAAGTTCAGAACGGCCGTCAGGTACACGACCGTCGGCCCGAGATCACGAGATCAGCCAGCAATACCCCCCCTGCCCGGTTGATCCGCTCTGGCGCCGGCACTGTTCTCAGCACAAGGCTGAGAAAACAAAATGTGAACTTACCAACCCAGCACAGACAATGATGATGAATGGACATTGAGAATGGGTCGAGCTGAGTTTATATAGAAAACAAGAAATAAGACATAGGTGAAAACAACCAGGGTAGCGAGGCTAAACCACAGCAGACCAAAACCACCAGGAAGGAGGAAAAGGTCCCAGGCTCAGTACTCCATGATAGGCTTGGGCCTCTAAGACATGCCTGTGACAGTACCCCCGCCTCCAAGATCACCATTCACTGAGAGGCAAGGGAACCTCGGCTACTGTAATAGATGGAGATACAGTCCAACCTGGCAAAGAAAGCCCAACATGGAACTGGGATAAGCAGAGCAGGTTCATCTGGCTGGGGCAGACATCCTGAGCCAGAACCCAGCTCCACTCCTTGAAATCATAAACCTCCCAGTCCACCAAATGTTGAGTCCAGCAGCCACACCCAGAACACTGGAGCACTCCTAATGTTCAGCTCCACCTCACACCCCATCTAGAGATACCTGAACTGGGAAGGTGCAAATGTAAATCCCCGGTTGAAAGCCACACCCTGTCCTCGTGTTGGTAAACTGGTATTTCCCTCCTACGCTGATCAGAGTGTGCCTGGATCCAACAAACTGCTCAAATGATGGCTGTGTGTGCTCCTTCCTAAACCTGCTTGCCTGTTCAGAACCATGCATCCTCACTGGGATGCCTGGATGGTACACTAAGCCTGACCAGTGGACTGTGGGTGATAGCCCAAGGTCAGGCTGATCAAGAATGTCAGATTACCATGGAAAGGTTTTCAAACACAAGGCACAAACTAAGCCTTAGTCTTTGGTTCAGACAATGGATAGATACATGAGCAAGGGGGTGCACTTCTGACATATTAAGGCAACTAAATAGCAAAGTCCCAGGGCTGGTGAGGAGGAAGATGGGTCACTCTGGAGGCACGAAGTGGTAGCACAAGATGTAATGGTGTTACTTAGACAGGTGTCCCTGCAGGCAGACAACTACTTAGGATGTTTCCTGTGTTTCAATCTGGTAGAACCATGGCAACCCCAATACAATTTGCTGCAGTGAACTGTGTTAGACTAAAAACTGTGTATATTCACAGTTGGGAGAGAGAGATAGACGAATTGGTACTGTCACTTGGGTGATGGGGTGTTCATTACCATCCACAGCATTTATGGTAACAGGGTGGGCTAAGGTGACCATGTGTTTAGACAGGGAAGACACTACTAGAATACAGTGTACAGGTGTGAACAGCCTGATTATGACTGCTCTGTGTTCTGCTTTTGTATTTTAGTGTTTTATAAACTTTCTTGTTCTATTTACAATGGTAATTTAGTATATAAGATGTGCCCTCTCTAACCATGAGTTTCAAGAGAGTTAAAACTGCATTTTTTGAGCTTAGAGCACTTTGTTCTAGCAGCGCTAACGTATCTAGCAGCAGTGACTGGCTCACTGTTTACACCCATGACCTGCTGATCTCACTGAGGCAAGATGCAACAAAGCACAGAGAGTTAATCTCTGACATTCCATAAGATGAGGAGAGGAAAGACATACAAAAGGTCAAGAAAAAAGAGCAATGAGGAATGGGCAACAGTCTGGTGAGCAGAAGAGATAGAGGTGATATAATCCTTATTAGCAAATTTACCTGTGTCTCAGTGAAAATAAGGCCAGTTCATGACACAATACAGTAAGATGCTTGAGAAGCACAATACACAGAATAGCATCAGAGCAGAACCACAACCACAACAGATCAGCAGTGAATTACATATCTAGATGTGTTTTGCTAAAAAAAGGAGATACACACCTCTAATCGCCAACAATGCGACTGAGGCCTGTCCTACACACTTGGCTTGTGGAGAGATCAAGGCGGCTTTCCCCAGTGCAGCAGGTGTCAAACGTCTGCTATCAAGCCAAGGCTTGTGTTTACAGTCCAGCACTATGTAGCTCTTGAGTGGAGATTATGTCACCGGCTGGCTCTGAACTGCACTTTATGCAGGAGTGAACGGTGAGTTAGCAATGAGGAGGTCCCTACTGCCATAGACCCAGAAGCTGAGGACTCTGGGCTGGGTGGAAGACACCCATCTGGAGTGGGGTTTGTTTCTACACTACAAACTGTTGCATGGGAGAGTTTCCAGGAAGTGTTCAGCGATCTTTATTATATAGTCAAGCACAAGTCACTGTGAACTTACTGTACAAAACTGGACACTGTAAGAATTTATTCAATACTAGAGGAGTTTGTTCAACACTAGGCATTTCAGTTTTGGGGAAAATGTCTCCAGGTTTGTCCTTAATTCAGGTGAATCAGAATGCAGTGTTTTTACTTTTTCCCCAGAGATAAACAGTTGAAATTAAGCCTTCAGAAGCAAATTGTGAGGAAAATTCACAGGCACGACACAGGCTTAAGCAATTTCTGCTTTTGTTCTCCCTATACTCCTTATTCTTCCAAGATGGCAGAAAAACTTGAGAGGTGACAAAGTGGAACCCTTTTGAGCAAAGAACTGGTGATGGTGGTGAATGTGTGTGTGTGTGTGTGTGTGTGTGTTTGGGGGGGGGGGGTGTTAGCCATGTTTTTGCGTGACTGAGGTTCATATAAAAAGATTTTGTCCCATAATTTGCTTGGTTTGGGCTACGTCCAGCAGCTGGGGAGTTTTATTTGGTGGTGAGGTTGGGGCTGGAGGGGGCAGATTTGTGCTCTCTCGTTCGAACACCCCTCTCAATATGGTTTGCATTTCTCATCCCCTTTGAAATGCACCATGAATTATCCCACAGAGCAGGGCCTATTGATTTATATAGGCCTAAACACACATCCTCATTTAAACACACACAGCATGAATGCCAGCACAAGACGGCCTGAGACTCATAATCAAACATGGATAACGGACACATTTTAAGGAAGATCATTTCTCTTCCTTGTGAATGTGTGTAGATGAGACCCATTTGCTAACCAGGAAATAAATCACGCTAGAATCATGTGCTAAGGTAGACACAGTATTCATGCTCCACATAGGCTCAGATCATCCAGATGAAAAGATAGAATTGATCTCATATGGCTTTGCGGCAGCTATGTTTGCAACCTTCCATTTTGAAGAAATCAAGGGAGGAAAAGGCAGAGAGTGAGTGAAATGACCGTTGTCATTTTATTTAACTGTCTTAATTGTGCTCTCTATGTCACTTGAACGATTGGTATGACTGAGCTTGGGTCGGCGCTGCTGCTCACAGCCAAGTGGAGCATTACATAAACACCATAAATCACTTTTGATTACAGCAGGCTGGCCAACACAAACTCTCCGCCATTTTACGTTCCCCTGAAACCCTCAAGGCAGACATGGTGCAAACTTTTACAGTGATGTGGTGGCTCGAGTAAACCCTTTTTTACCTACGTCCTTGTACGCTACCAGGAAATCTAGCTATTTACGGTCTTCCTCAATACAGAAAAGGTTCCAGTGCTCTACACATAGTGTTTACTACTGATATCCTGAAATTTACCTCAAAAAGAATGGTACAAACCAAACTAGTGAATTTCATAATGTCAACTAGTTAAAATCAAACCACACAACTGTTTAAGATGGTAGCTGAACCTCCTGGAACACTTGTGCATGTTCATGTGTGGAAAACTGCAGAATATATCACACAGAAGTGCTAAATATCATATAATTTGCTTAAGCTGAAACAGTGTCCATCATTTTCTGTCGCTCCACATCTTACAGTCATGACCAAATCTGCTGCTTCAGTGTTTTTAAAACTTTTTGTCAGATGTTTCTTTGGTGTACTGAAGTATCATTATAAGCATTTCATAATGCTTCTTTATTCAAAGAGTTAGTATTTGCAGTGTTGCCCATTCTTTTTCAAGACCTCTGCAATTCACCCTGGCATGCTGTCAATTAATGTCTGGGCCAAATCCTCACTGATGGCAACATATTCTTGCATAATCAATGCTTGGAGTTTGTCAGAATTTGTGGGTATATGTTTGTGCACCCTCCTCTTAAGGATTGGCCACAAGTTCTCAATGTGATTAAATAGATTTTTATTGATATTTTTTGTTCCCCGAGCCACTTAGTTATCAAGTTTGCCTTATGGCACGGTGCTCCATCATGCTGGAAAAGACATTGTTCTTCACCTGTTCTTGGTTGGTTGGAAGAAGTTGCTCTCAGAGGATGTTTTTGTTACCATTCTTTATTCGTGGCTGTGTTTTTAGGCAAAAGTATAAGTGAGCCCACTCCTTTGCATGAGAAGCAACCCTACGCATGAATGGTCTTAGGATGCTTTACTGTTGGCATGACACAGGACTGATGATAGTGCTCACCTTTTCTTCTTCAGACAATCATTTTTCAGGATGCCACAAACTTTCGGAAAGGGGCTTCTTGCTGCCCTTCTTCACACCAGGCAATCCTCCAAAAGTCTGCTGCCATTCCTGAGCAAGCTCTGCACTGTTGTGTCCCTGTTCACGCAGCTGAATCACCTTTAGGAGACGGTCCTGGCGCTTGCTAGACTTTCTTAGGTGCCCTGAAGCACCTAAGCACAACCTTTGAATCTCCTTGAAGTTCTTGACGATCCGATAAAAGGTTGATTTAGGTGCAATCTTACTAGCAGAAATATCCTTGCCTGTGAAGCCCTTTTTATGCAATGATGACTGAATGTTTCCTTGCAGGCAACCAGGGTAACAGAGGAAGAACAATGAATTCAAGCACCACCCTCCTTTTAAAGCATCCAGTATGCTATTGTAACTCAGTCAGCATAATAGAGTGATCTCCAGCCCTGTCTTCATCAACACTCTCACCTGTGTTAATGAGAGGATTAGTGAAATGATGTCAACAGGTCCTTTTGTGGCATGGCTGAAATGCAGTGCAAGTGGGTTTTTTGGGATTACATAATTTTCATGGCAAAGAGGGCCTTTGCAATTAATAGCAATTCATCTGATGACTCTTCATAACATTCTGAAGTAAAAAAATGAAGTATCAAACTTTGTGAAAATGATTATTTGTGTCATTCCCAAAACTTTTTGCCATGACTGTGCATGGCACTGACTGGGCAGCTCATCCATCATGTGGTGCCTAGCCATTATCATTATAAAATTGGATTTGGATTTAGACTGACTTTTTCACTAAGGATTAAAACCTGTTGTTAAAGACTTACCAGCCTGTTAGGGGTAAAATTCAAGATTCATGACTTTTTATTTGTCGCATACACCATTGTACAAGTACAATGTGTAATGAAATGAGCCTCTGAAACATCCAAGAGACTGTGCAATATAGTTATAATAAATTAAAGAGAAAATTAAAGGCTAGAACTCAGTAATGGAAATAATAAAATGCAGGTAAGACTACTTTAATATTTTGTTCATAAAATGCATAGATAAATTGCATCACTTGTGAAACAGGGGGTGTTATACTGTTCTGTTAGCTGCAAAGCATATAAGTATTGTTAAATTAGAGACAGCTGACACATGTATTGATAGAACAGCATTTTCATTTAAAAATCTAGGTGAAGACGAAAAAGTTGTGCACACATATTTGTAAGATATCTGTTTTTTCAGGTTAATGACATAGTGTATTTACTGCTTGGTTTTGTAATCATTTTGGCTGGAAATGAAATAAATGTAAGGGTGGTATATGAATTTTCTACATCACTGCATATTATACATTTTGAAGACACTTGACAGTCAATCAAAATGAATTTGAAACAGTCCTGATGTTAATATCCAGCCTGAGCTTCAAGACTGCAAAGAAGGCTTAGCTTGGTTTTCCTCTGAGATTAGTGCGCCAATGTGGGAATTTAGGTAAGAGGGGTGGTTTGTTTTTACACCCTCTTGGTGGTGGGGACCAGGGCCGGCCTGGGTGGAGGCGATGGGCGCAGATGTGCGCGCTCCATCGCCTGTGCCAGCGAGGGGCTGGCCAGCCGCCTAGAACCACAACCGCTGACAGGCCTGAACCTCCGTCAGCCTGGAGACCAGCACAATGCACCTTTTCAGAACTTTTTCTCTCCCTCTCCCCCTCTCTTCTTAGCTCTGCCTAGATCCAGTCACCTCCCAGAGTTTGGAAGCAAAGGCATTAGCCGAAGACTCCAACTGGGATTCATGATTTCCATTACAGCTTTCAGAAACAGGTCCTGGTGAACTGTGAAAGGAATCCAGGGCAACACCTTTCATGAATAGGTCTTTATAAGGACTTCATAATTCATTCATAAAACATGATAACTTGTATATCACACTGTCAAATGCCACAGCCCCTCCGTAAAATCAATTTAAAGAACTAGCAGTAGCTTCTCAGTATCACAGAAGAATACAGATGACGTTTTCTCTAAAATGAAGACAGCTTCAATTAGGCCCCTAATTGAAGGGCCCCTAGACTTTTAGTTAGCCTCAGTGCATTTATTTATTTTGTGTCATCTCAAGTGCAATTTCACTCATCTTTTGCATATCAAATAACACCTTTTGTATAACACCTCACTATAGAGAACTTAAATTTTGCCTTTCTCTGCAAATTTTAGTATATTTATTTACATCTAACTAATATATACTCACACCAACCTTTAGACCACCAGGGACATTGCTTCCAACTACATACACTTTAAAATGGAGTTGGCCCTCTTTGCAACATGTGATGGCTCCCACTGTTCTTGTAAGGCTTTCCACAAGATTTTGGAGAGTTTTTGTGAGAATTTGTGCCCATTCATTCTGTAGAGCATTTATGAGGTCAGGTACTGATGTTGGATGAGAAGGCCCAGCTCACAATCTCCATTCCAGTTCATCCCAAAGGTGTTGGATGGGGAGGTCACGGCTCTGTGCAGTTCCTCCACACCAAACTCATCCAAACTCATCATGTCTTTATGCTTTGTGCACTGGGGCACAGTCACGCTGGAATAGAAAAGGATCTCCTCCAAACTGTGTCCACAAAGTTGGAAGCACGTGCAAAGTCTCGGCCGTTGTCCGGGAAACAAAAAGTGGGTGGGGGGCGAAACAAATTTCAATTTCATTTTAAACTCAGCTTAATACATTACCTTTAAAGAAAATGTAAAGGTGTTCATACTGTACAGCTTACACTGAACTCCCACAGTGCTAGAATGTAAATACCGATGTTAGCCCTATAAAGACTGCATTGTAATTCATGCACACGCGTTTTCTTTGGTATAAGCAGGTAAATACAGTAAGAAATTAATTTAATTTACAGTAATAAAAATACAGGGCTTTAAGAAGAACAAAACGAAAAACACGAGAACACTCGAGATGCTCCACAGGGGCAATTCTGGACTGCAGCTGCGAGGGATGCGTCAAAGGGCACCCTGCCAATCAGCAGCAAGGAGAAATAAACAGCGTTCCCGGATTGGCTACTTTCAAACCTCCTGTCTCTGAGTACAACGAGGGATGCGTCACAGGGCATCAGTCAATCAGCAGCAAGGAGACATAAATAGCGTTCTCGGATTGGCTACTTTCAAACCTCCCACCTCTGAGTACAGCGGTGTTCACCATCCCAAGACATGCTTTTTTGTGGACAGTACCAAAAGAGGTCTAGTTATTTTTTATATGGAAATGTAGCTGAATTGTAACAATAAAACATTAATATTTATGTTACAAAATTAATAAATTATATTTTTCTTAATAATTTAGCACTAAAATGCGTGAAAAATTATATATTGCCATGAAAAAAGCTGTGACGTCCAGGCCTCGTCCACCACGCTCCCTCGTCCTTGTGCAGGGTTGTTTATGACTGGGCTTATTCTGTTCAGGTGTCTGATTGCCTTGCTAACCACCGCACTCAAACCCCCCCACCCCCGCTCACTTATCTCTCGGATCTACAGCGAGAGTGGAAGTGAATAGGCGTGTAGGATGGTAACTAGTTTATAAGAGATGCCCATGACGTGACGAAGGTTTAAGCAGCTCAAAATCCCGGACAATTCTAAAACCCCGGCTGCAATTTCCAGGTCTCCCGGACATCTTCCGGGGAAAAGAGGACGTGCTCAGGCTCAAATCTGGTCACCTTAGTTTAACTCTTTTTTTTTGTTTACTGCATAATTCCTGCATAATATGTTGAGTTCCTTCAACATATTGTTGTCTCACACACACCAGTCACGGGATGCACACGGGTTATAGGAAATTATGTGCATCACCGGGTATATGTAGGTAGGATGTAGGTAGTTCCACCTTGCTCAGACATTGAGTCTTCACCTCGCCCCAGCCATCAACCCTGGTATTCGTGAGTACTCACTCTGTTTACTTACCAGATCAAAGTGTCCTTCTTGTGTCCGCGCTTGGGTTTATCCATCACGCTACACAGGCAAATACCAGAAGTTCAGGTACATTCGTGTCTTTCTCTCGTCTGTGACAGAATGTCTGAGCCCATGGTTGTAAGCCCAGCGGACTGGTCCGAGTTGGTTGACCTGGTAATCTCTGTCAGGAGGTGACTGAGCTTCGTGCTCAGGTCTCTGCTCTGCGGCGAAATCAATCCAACCAAGCTGCCGAGGCGCCGGCGTCCCAACCAGCTGCCCCGCCACTTCTACGTCATCATCTTACCGCAATGGCACTCCCCGAAAAGTGGAATGGTGTAGACGGGAAGTGCGAGGTCTTTATTACTAACCTGGACCTTCTGTTTGAGTTTCAGCTGGAGAGATACCCCTCAGACCAAAGCAGAATCGCAATTCTCATCTCCCTTCTCATGGAGCAGGCAGCTGAGTGGGCTACAGCATTCTTGAGATCTGACATCAACGCCTGTTATTCATTCGTCAGCTCAAGTCCGCATTCCAGCATCCTGACAGTGAGGTGGAGATAGACTCTCACCTTTACCACCTGCAGCAGGGAGACCGTTCAGTTAGCTGTCACACCACAGAGTTTCGCATCCTGGCCATGCAGACGGTCTGGGCGACTCTGCACTCTTTCTACGAGGGCCGTTTGGAGTGCAGCTTTGCATGCGAGTGGACCAGCGCATGAGCTCTCGTCTGAGGCCAGCCCCTCGTACCCTGCCGCTGGCGAGCTCCAGACCATCTGTCAGCAGTTCACCGGCTACTCCATCTCCATCTCCTTCAGTGGGGTCTGACTTGTCAGGAGCTTTGTCTTCCAGCATCAGCTGGGACGTGCTCTGATTCTGGGGAGTCCAAAGCCCCTGACATTGACGTGGAAGCCATCCCTGAGCCGTACCGGGATTTAAAGGAGGTCTTTAGTAAAACCAAGGCCATAGAGTTACCATCTCATCGCCCCTATGATTTGGCCATAGACCTCCAACCCAGTACGGTACCTCCCCAGGGCCATCTCTACTCCCTCTCTAAAGATGAGCAAAGTGCCATGGAGGAGTATGTGGCAGAGGGGCTTCGTCAGGGGACTACACGCCCTTCATCGTCTCCAGCGGCCGTGGGGTTCTTTTTTGTTAAAAAGAAGGACAGAGGACTCCATCCATGCGTCGACTATCGGGGGCTGAATAAGCTTACTATTAAGAACCGTCATCCACTCTCTCTTACCAACACCGCCCTGGACGCTCTCTCTGGTGCATCCATCTTTACCAAACTGGATCTGAGGAGCGAGCTGTTGGCTATCAAGTGGGCTCTGGAGGAATGGCGTCACTGGCTCCAGGGCGGCAGTGACCCATTCACCGTCTGGACTGACCACCCAAATCTCATAACCATCCAGCAGGCGAAACAACTCAACCATCGGCAGACACGGTGGGCTCTCTTTGAACAGTTTCGATTCACCCTGTCATATTGTCCGGGGTCTAAGAACATCAAGGCTGATGCCCTCTCCAGGCAATATCAGGTGGAGAGTCCTCAGACCCCCGCGCCTGTTCTTCCACCTCAGATTGTTGTTTCACCTCTCCGGTGGGAGTTGGAAGATCGAGTCCGCCAGGGCCAGGCCTTGGAGCCCCCTCCAGCTGACACTCTGCCTGGACGACTCTTTGTGCCCACTGGTCTACGTTCGGACACTCTCCAGTGGGCTCATTCATCAGCCATAACGGGCCACCCTGGTTACCAACAAACCCTCACTTTGCTCCAGCGAGCCTTCTGGTGGACCAAGACGGCTTTGGACACCAAGGAGTTCGTTCTGGCATGCGTGGTGTGTGCCAGGGCCAAGACCTCTAACCAGCCTAGCCCCGGGGAACTGCAGCCACTTCCGATTCCCTGTCGTCCCTGGTCGCACATCGCGCTAGATTTCGTCACTGGCCTGCCAGAGTCTGAGGGAGAAAACACCATCCTGACCATTGTGGACAGATTCTCCAAGGCCGTGCACCTGGTGGCACTCAATGGACTCCCCACTGCTAAACCAACCACAGAAATCTTGTTAGAGCACGTAGCCCAATTGCATGGGTTCCCCAAGGACATCATCTTGGACAGAGGGCCCCAGTTCACAGCCAAGTTCTGGAAGGCCTTCTGCATCTGATCAAGTCTACTTGCAGTCTCTCCTCAGGTTACCATCCGCAGACTAACGGTCAGACGGAGTGGACCAACCAACAACTGGAGCGCTTCCTCAGATGTTTCGTCGCAGATCGTCAGCACTCCTGGGCCCGCTACCTCATGTGGGCTGAGTTGTCTCACAACCTGTTCACCTCCTCTGCTACAGGCCTCAGTCCTGTACCATCGGCCCAACAGTTGGTCCGCAGGTGTGGGCGGCTTTGGTGAGCCTCCCACAATGCCATTCAGCAGGCCAACAAACGCTATGTCCATCAGCACCGCCGTCAACACCCTCCAGACGGCTGTTCCATGTTGGTGACAGGGTCTGGCTCTCCACTCGTCATCTGCACCTGCACACTGAGTCCAAGAAGCTGTCACCCAGATTCATTGGACCTTACTGGATCATGCATCGGATTAACCCTGTCATCTTCCAGCTCCAGCTGCCTGCCTCCCTTCGGATTCACCCTGTTTTCCACGTCTCTCATTTCAAGCACTTTACCACCTCTCCCTTGGTTCCTGCAGCTCCGGACCCTCCTGTTCCTCGGATGATTGACGGTGGTCCTGCGTATACCGTTTGGCAGATCCTTGTCTCATGATGCCATGGCCGGGGCACTCAGTACCTAGTAGCCTGGGAAGGCTACGATCCAGAGGAACAGTCTTGGGTCCCTGGGTGGTTTATTTTGGATCCATCCCTTATCCAGGACTACCACTGTCAGGTGTCCTCCCAACCTGGTCCGTCTGGTGACGGTCCTAGAGGGGGGGCTACTGTCACACACACCAGTCTGTCCGCACTTGGGTTTATCCATCATGCTACACGGGCGAACACCAGAAGTTCAGGTACGTTCGTGTCTTTCTCTTGTTTGTGACGTTTGTTTTCAGTATTAATCTATAATGTAGAAAATAATAAAAACAAAGAAAAAACATGAGAAGGTGTGTCCAAACTGGTAGTGTATATATATACAAGGTGTACATATCTAACTGTTTTATTATTGAGAGAGACCAAAAAATGGAGTGTGAAAAATGAAAGACTGAAACCAGGCTAGTCTTGCCTGAACATGATGGGATGTGTTCTTGCCTTTGCAGGTAGACAGGTATGGAGCTGCAGCCAGGGAGAATCCTTTGATTTAATTACACTGTAACCTCAAGGCAAGCACAGACATTCCTGAGCACTCATATTGGCATTCTTCCTCTCGCAGGTTGCAAGCTAATTACCTACACAATAGACACTGTGTCTAAGTAACCAGTTTAATCACACAAGGCCAAAAAGAAAAGAGAGGAAAGACGAGAGGGGGCTTGAGTGGGGGATGGGACAGACAAAAACAGGTAATTCCCTGCTTATGTTGAGTGTGTGGGGCAGGCCCAGTGCCAGGATGAAGTGACTGAGGGGGAAGAAAAAAATGGCCAGGGAGCCAGAGCCAGGCAGAGACCTTTAGAGTGGCAGGTGCTCAAATGAAGGTTGGGAGCTGTGGTGGAAGAGTGGCTTTTGTCCACAGTAGGGTAATTAAATTTTTTTTTAAACCTGGGGGGTGGGTGGGGCTGCCAAAACAAAAA
>JBBIGA010000146.1:9134515-9152785 GCA_037576975.1 Alestes dentex
GTGTGTGTGTGTGTGTGTGTGTGTGTGTGTGTGTGTCTGTGTCTGTGTATGTGTGTGTATGTTTTGAAAGGGAGGTTCTTTTAAGTTAACTTGATCCATACTCTCTGTGGCTGGTACAGAAATATTTGAGGCAGAAGAAGAGGAGAGGTTTGGGTTTCTGAAAATGAGCTTTTGGCTTGGACTCCCCCAGTTCAACACAAGGAGGCTCACATTACTGAAGACCTTCACATCTGTGAACAGTTTGAGAGCTTTGGGGGTGGGGGGGTAAAGGGGGAGAAAGCAAGAGAGAAAGAGAGAGAGCGAGCAAATAGCACTCTTCAAAACTTCAGAAACGTAGAGACTGGGGCTCTTGGCACTATATCCAGCTCCAACGCTTGAACCCTATCGAGGAGTCTTGACAGTTTTCCATCCCGTGCCATACTTCGCTCCGTCATGCGGATATGGTGGATGACAGCTCGGGAATGGAAAAAATCGGGGCTGGCGCTCAGGCGGAGGGTTATGACTGATAATTGAGCAACGTTAGCGCAGGGGCCGAGGCCTGGAGCAAATCAAGGCACATGTAACTCTCAACTCTAAACACTGATCGTAAAACCCATCGGATGATTTCTCCTCCCCCCTATATGTCTTGCAAAATCTTGCTGGCTAGAGCCAGGAATGGCTCAAATGGATAAATCCCAGTACTTCAGGGAGATGTGTGAATAGCTCTGATGGACATACACATCCGCGCGCGTGTGTGTGTGTGTGCGCACTCGAGTGTGTGTACGCATGAAGTAACATCCACCCGCCCACCTCATGGGTTGCCAATGTGAGGATGCGATCCAAGTCCTCCACCAGCTGTTTGAAAGTGGGCCTCTGTGATGAGATGGCGTGCCAACAGTCTTTCATCATCATATACCTGTGAAATAAAAAGAGAAAAAAATGAAACAGGAAGCAAAGTGGAAGCTAAAATCAGCAGCTCAAATCATGTACAAATGGGCAACTATGCTGTACAAAGCCACCCATTAGAAACCCTTTATACTGTAACCCTTTATGTGCTCATATACTCTATTAAATTAGTAGACATCTAATTGTATTTGTTTTAGAATGCATTTATGAAATAGGCTATTCCAAATCTTTCTGCGTCTCATGAATGCCAAGTTTGCCCGGCTGGGGGCTCTCATGGTGCCGACAGTACTGGTCCGGCCTCTTGAACCATAAGCTTTGCATTGGCCAGACAACTGTGAATGAGGACATTGATGTGATCTACACAGCTGTCCACATACTATCTCTGAGTGGATACAGAGCAGTGGCTCCCTGCTCCGAGGCACTGATATTAAGATCTCTGAGCTAGTTAATGCACTGATGCTACATTAGTCCCATACAAGAATTAGCTGAAGTGTTGGAATTAATTAGCTGAAGACTTACAGGTCATTGGTGCAGTTGGCTGGCTTGTCCATGCGATGGCCCTCTTTCAGGAGCTTGAAGAGCTCTTCCACAGGAATACCAGGGTATGGTGAGCCGCCCAGTGTGAAGATCTCCCACATAAGCACGCCAAATGACCAGCTGATCACACACAAAACACGCACGTCACAGTTACAGGTTAGGCATATGATCTCGTATAATTACCTGATCTCTTCTGTAAACTAACTACATTGAAGCAGTTACTAAAGCAGCATTTCTAACTGTATTGTGCATGATGTATTCACTGGCTGTATTACATTTTCAGCAAATAAATAAGTATTTTTATGTTTTGGCCAGTAATCATAGCCCCAGCCGTGATTCTCATCTGAGCCTCAAGCTGCAACCTCAGTCGCTGCACCATTACTTTATGGCCACAGCAGTTCGTATAATAGTAATTAGGGATTTGCCACTTTTACAATCAGTATACATCAGTGATAAGAGGTCAGGTCAGTACTAACAACACAGTGACTGTAGTGGCCTAAATGCAGTCTTTCTCAAGAGAGTTGCAAGTTATGAGACTATGCCCGCAGCAAGTGGACACAGGCCTCAGTGGACCATGGACTTTGCCCCTGCTGGACAGTCACAATGACACATATTGTCCAAGCCAAAACAAACAGCAGTTTAGACCCACAGGAAACAGAGGGGAGAGAGGAGGACAAGACTGTAGCAGACTAACAACTTTTCTGCAAGCAACGATATCTCAGATATGGGGGCAACAGAGATGGAACAAGTAAAATAGATCATGATTGAAGTGCCTCCATTGAGGGTTTCTTATTCCCAGCTTTTACTTTATCATCATATCTCTGCAGTCAAAAGAGTTCATGCTAATTTGTTATTTATTCCACCTAGTTAGGGAGTGCATTCTCTTACACATGGCCAGATACCCCTCGCCATCAGCCACCTAAACAGCTGAACTGTCACACTACAGTACTGCAACTGCACCTTATGTACACTCTGTGGTACATATTCTGTATTCTTTGTGTGTGTATATATATATATATATATATATATATATATTGTATAAACATGTTATATGTACATATAATACTTATATACATTTAGTAACATTTATCTTTGTATTTATAAATATAAATCCATATTGTGTATTCATACTGTAGATTGTATTATTATCATTATTGTATATTATATTGTTTACATATTGTTGTTTTATACTGTTGTGCTTGAGAGACACCATCGACCGGAATCAAATTCCTTGTATGTGTTCGCTCACATACTTGGCCAATAAACTCAATTCTGATTCTGATATATATCAAGTAAATAAGGTTTTATCACTATAAACACTGCCTTTCAAAACTCTTCTCGGTACTCAGCAAACAATTCTTGGTGTACCAAAAACACACACAAACACAACTGTCCACACCACGACACAAAGGGGCTCTCTGATTTGGTTTACGCCTGTTTACATAACCAGCCACCTTGTTTGTTCGCTCTTTTGCCTGGCAAAGTGCCTATTCATTATCTCCAGGCTGTGGCACTCTGGAGCTAACCGCTAACCTTCCTGTGATCAATCTCGCCTGAGGGAGCCAATCCAACAGGTCCTCCACAAAAGTCTGAAAGTTCATTTTAGCAAACAGTTTGTGGTGGTGGTGGGTGGGTAGGTTCTCTTACACTTGGGCATATGTACTGACCTTAACTGTCAATTAGAAACCATTAAGTGTAGGAGTGAAACATTAATCTTGCCTTCTTCCTTGTGCCATCTCTCAACACCAGTGCTGCATATGATGTAAAAAAAAATGTGCTTCATCAGACTAGGTCATGTTCTTCCACTGCACCATTGCCCTGCTCTGATGCTCACATGCCCACTGTAGGCATGTGTGGCACTGGGCAGGAGTCAGCATGGGCAGTCTGACTGATCTATGGCTACGCAGCCCACTGGAGTGAGCTGTGACGCAGCGTGTGTTCTAACACTTTCCTGTGATATTCAACATTAACTTTTTCAGCAGTTTGTCCTACAGTAGCGTTTCTGCAGGACTGGAACATGCAGGCTAGCCTCGTTCCCACATGCATCAATGAGCCTTGGGTGACCCCTGACCCTGGTCGCTGGTTCAACTGTTGTCCTTCCTTGGACCACTTATGGTAAGTATTAACTAACTTTTGGTCGGAACACCCCACAAGACCTGCATTTTTGGAGATGCTCTGAGTCAGCTGTCTAGGCATCAGAACTTGTCCGTGTCACAGTCGCTCAGATCCTTGCACTTGCTCATCATTCCTGCTTGAACGAATTGGCTGTTTGTATGCTGCCAACAACCCACAGCTTGAAAGGTTCCATTGTGACAAGATAATCAGTGCTGTTAATTTTACCTGTCTGTCATTTTAATGCTGTGGCTGGTTTGTGTATATTTGGATGATGACTTTATTTTCTGTGAGATCCTTTTGATCAGCCTAAATGTGTAGGATTTGTTTAACTTTGGTTAGAAGAATAATTAGCCTCTCCATTAATCCTCTGACCTGTACTGCTGCAAGTGACAATTTGGAACTGGACCTCACAGAACCACGTGACTTTGAAGTTAAATGACTAGCCTGAATGTAAGTCCATTTTACTGACCGCTCGCCATCAAAGACTGACAGAATTGTAAAATTGAAGTAAAGATGTGAATGATCCAAAATCATCACACATTTGTAGCATTATTGCAGCCTATGAGGAAATGTTCAATGCTTCAGAGCCAAACAGAAGCACTAGCAATACAGACATGTATTCATATATAGTTTAGTCTCATTTCTGTAGTATTCTAAGGTGAAAGTTACAAAACATTTAATGTCCTTTCTGTCTTTCTCTCCCTCTGTCATAGACACACATAAACTAACAACCAAACCCATCAATTAAAACAGCACTGCCTGGAACTTTACCACAAGGGCTAACACACTCAAATGTCAGTGATCACACTTAGAGACACAATTCCCTTTCCCAGAAGATATAAAGTTCTTTAACTGACATGCACTATGTGTCCCAGCCCAAAACAAGACTGTATGGGGGAAAATATCCACATCTAAAAGACAAAACTCTGGAGTCATTTCCTCTCCAAGGGATGAAAGCCCACAGAGAAAAGCACTCACTTTAAAGATCAATGGTAACACAAACAACAAAATAAAAGGATTATTCCATCCTATGGGAAAAAATATGAAAGAAGAGAGTTCTAGAGCTTCCGGAAAGAAAAAAAAAATGCGAGGAGAGAAGCAGTTGGATAGTGGGCTCTGAAGGAAGAAGAGGGAAGAACAGGTTATTTCCGCGAGGGGCTAAAGGAGGTAAGAGCTCAGCCTGTCCGAGGAGCTTTGAAGCCAGTCAGATTAGTAACACGGCATTGGTCGCAACTCAAGCATGAAATCTTCCACGTTTTGCTGTAGCAGTGGACCTGAACAGTCTTTTTCACCTTTTTTTCTCCTTCTGACAAAAACATTTCCTTGACTTTCCACCACTTTCCCTCTCGCTTTCAGAAACCACAACAATTCTCCTGTGTTGGCTCTTTCCATGAGAAGTATGTACACAACATACAAAATGTACATACGTAATCTTAAAATATTATCAAAGAGATCAGTCTGATACCTTTTGAGTCACTCTTTATTCAGCAGTTCAGCAGAGCCTGGCTATTGCTCAAATACAGAAGCAGAAACAGAGAAGAAGCTACTTACACATCGCTCTGGTGTGTGTACACACGATCGAACAGTGCCTCTGGAGCCATCCACTTCACTGGCAAACGACCCTGTGGACACATGCAGCAACAAGGCTTTAGGTCAATAGGTCAAAAGGGTCACGGGAGGCATTCCACAGTGAAATATCCCCAGGGATTTTTTATCCTCTGCACTTGGGCAGCATCTTATTATTCCATCTCTCATTAGTCTGGAATTTCATTAAGCCCCAAGAAGGTCTATAATGATGCGGGTGCGGGATGCATGTCTCCGGATCCTGAATCCTCTGAGGAGCTGTAACGTGTTTTGCTATTATTAACATAAGACCAAACTCACAGTTTAAGCACACAAGATGCTAGAGTGACACAAGCTTGAAAGATAAGCAGCAGTCTTCATTATTATATAGCTCATTTTAAGATTCAAGCTTCTCTTATAGCTGGTCTTTTTTATTCAGCTTTTGCTTTAGCTGCTTTATGCTTGGGCAAGCTCACAGAGTCCAGCTGTTACGATTTCATAATCAGATTCTGGGGATATCTCAAAGAAACTGAAATTGGTTTTATGTTGCTGGTGAAGGTATGGCACGGCTATTAAAAGTAAAGTTTTCTCAGGGACAGAAAATAAAGCATACTTCTAGTCTAGTCAAGGCAAGAATCACATCAGTTGATCTGAGAGCAGATCTAATAATAGGGAAAGTACAAATTTGACCAGGGAAGCAAGTTGAAAAGCAAGACAGTTGATTCCTCCTACTCTGGAGTTTACCGATACACTAAAAGCATTGTTTTAAATACTTGTAGCGACCTTAATGTTAATCGCTGTTTAAGCTAACACTGCCTCCATATATAAACTAGCTTTATATTCATGTTGATTTCCCAAAGATTTAAAACCCCTTCTCTATGTCAGGTTTTCTGAGCACCACAGGAGAGGCATAAGCCTGTCTAAACAAGTATGAATAGCAGTCAGAGTGTGAGTTTAGTATAATGGTGGGAAATGGGAGTAAAGCTGGGATAATGTGTTTAGATTTGTGGCTAATGCGCGAGCCCCCTCCACTTGCTTTCTCATGGGCTGTTTGGACAACAGGGGCCTTGGAAAAGACAGTGAGGGATGAGGCCTAAATAAGTGAAGGGTGCTCGAATCACTATACGCGCTCGCTGCCTGGGAATCTACTAATCCTGCCAAGCCCAGAAAAGAGAAGGAGAAAGAGGATGAGGAGAGAGAGTTGGGCACTGCAAGTTGGGGTGAAATCACAAGTGCCCATTAACGGTACCAAAGCAAGAACTGTGCAGTGTAGTCCCAAAAAGTGCAAAAAAAAAAAAAAGTTTTAAAAAACATAAGAACACAAATGGCTTACATTGGTGGTCTTTTTATAATAATCTATGTTGTGGACATCTCTGGCCAAACCGAAGTCTGCAATCTTCATCACATTGCTCTCAGTGACCAATACATTTCTGGCAGCCAGGTCTCTGTGTATACACTGTCATAGAGAGATGAAGAGAAAAGAAGAGGGAGTGAAGCCAAATAAAAACAAACCAAACACAAATCAACAGCAGGAGAACAGCGGGAGAAATTAACAAACATGTCATTTTAAAGAACAGTGTTATCAGCGAAGTGAAAAGCAACAGGTTTCTGTAACTGTCCTGGCTCCATGTACACGGACGTGTGATCCTGTGCGTGTGTAAGGGAGTTTCGGCATTTGCGAGAGTGTCACATGTCCAAGGCAAGATAGAGCGCATGATGTTTAAGTAAACCATGGATTGCTATGTTGCTTGATCATTAAGAATACTATTTTATCCCTAAGTTTGTAAGAGTATACATGAATGCCTGTGTTTGCTTACATTCACCTTTTGAGATGCTAAATACTCCATGCCCCGAGCCACCTGATAAGTGCAGGAAACCAGGTCCTTGAAAGTGAGTGGTTCGTCGGATACGCGGGCTATATCATATGAGTACTCCATCCCTGGAGGTCGCCTCGCCCTTAGATACTCCCTTAGATTTCCCTTGGAGGCATATTCAACTATCACATATAAAGGACCTGAGGGATGAACATATGAGCATAATATGACAGTTACATTAAGTGTTACATTAAGCGTGGAACAGTGACATGAATCAGACATGAATCAGCTGCACAGAGGACTAAGAGGATTTTGAATGTATGTTTCCTTTTCGCCCACTCACCGTCCTGTGTGCAAGCCCCCAGCAAATTGATGATGTTCTTGTGTCGGCCAATCATCTTCATCATTTCCATCTCTGACACTAAGTCAGACAGATCCTTCTCTGTGGCGTCATCTAGAATAGACCACATTCAGCCTTTTTTTTAAGACGTTTTGAATCGTATTTGTGCGTTCTGTGCCCACTTGAAGAGCTGGAGTAAGGAACTGTGATAAACAATTTAGTCAATTTAAACTGAAATGAAACTGAACAGACCAGCCTCAGCTGTGCAACTATCCACTGGAGCACTATAAAGTTAGATCAAGCCACCCGCTACAGAGCCATCATTACACTACCTCCTAATTAAAACTGTTTGTTCTATTTAGCATAAACCATAGGATGGACACCTTTTCATTACCGTGCTGCTGATAAGCCGAATGCACTGAACACAAATAGATGGCATGAATTCCTTTCCTCTGTTTCTCCCTTTTTTTTAACAAAGGGGATGGTGCATGGTTTCTAACTTTTTAAGACCCCACTGAAATGTTATTCCAGTATAAAAACTTGATAAAGAAGATCAAAGATAATGTGGCCAGTCTAAGAGAGAGAGTGACTTTTTTTGTTAGATTATTGCCAGGCTTTCTCTTCTTGAGGCCGCTAGGTCACCCCCTCCAGACACACTTGTTTTAAAGACATCTTATTAAACACGCGCACCCTTCCCCCACTCTGCTGTGTGTGTGTGTGTGTGTGTGTGTGTGTATGTGTGTCTTTATGCAGGTGAAGAGTGAGCCTGCTGCAGCTGGCTTGGACAGAGAGGCAGCTATGTGGCCTCCTGACCCAAGACCTACCAACTTCATTCAGCACTAGCAAATAACCCTCCTGAGGCCTTTCCCCTCTCAGCCCCAGAACAGTCACTTCTCCCTTATGACTCTCTTGCTCTCACCCTCCTTCTACGTCTCTATGTTCTCTCATTCATTCTCTACAGGTATACACTTTCAGTTTTTTACTAATGTGTTTAACTCAACGACCGTAACCTATTTTCCTTTCTTTTTCTCAAAATGAATAAGAACCCTAAAACAAAGAATAGAAGAAAAGAAGGAGTTGTGACAATATCACATTGTTTTGATTGGTGTAACGGTTAATCCATTAATACGAAATGTTCTAATATTCATTTGGGTTGTGCACTTACCTTTCAGCATCTTGACTGCTACAGTCACAGCCTCTTTGGGTTTGTCCTTATCGATGCCCAGGGCCTCCGCCATCACCACCTGGCCAAAACAGCCTTCGCCCAATGGCTTTCCCAGCGTGAGTCTGCAGCAGGAAGCAGCCAGCATGAGAGCAGGGTTAGGAGGTTAGAGTATGAAGAATGCACTTTAGATTCAATTTCATCACATCTACCTTTTGCATCTGAGCCACAGTAAAAGACAGATTTGAGTGATGTGTCAATCAAAAGGCAGCTCCTTAGCTCTGTTGCCCTATCAGACTCATACAAAGAGTGCTAATCTGGTAACGGAACTGCTGGTGCCAGGGCCTTAGCAATGATTAGCAAGATAACACAGTTTCGGTCTGTGTGTGGGGTTCGCACACTGTGTTCACACACTGTAGTGTTTACCTAATTCTGAGGTGTTAAGTAGGTGCCCTTTGCCACCAGTGGCCAAGCATTCATTTGACATTAGCCATAGGAACAGCGGAGAGTGTGACTGGGGAGGATAGAGTTACTGCTCACAGGGAGTGCAATAATATGCCTGAGGGGATTTGGAGGATCCTTTGGAGCAGACTACTGAGGGCTACAATGCACTCCCTGGTTTAGAGCAATAAAAAGAAGTAGCCTATCAATGTGACCTGTGAATAAGCCTGCAGCTCTGTTAGGACGTTTTTTTGTAGAAAGAAAAACGGCCACCCAACACACTTCATATCAATCTCTCACTGTCACTGTGACTTTATGACCTCTTGCCCTCTCAGTACTCTTTACGGCAAACTCTGACTGACAAGCGCTGGCCCCACCCCCGCCCCCGCCTCCTCCGGCTGTGTAAACATTGACACCCGCGCTGGGGTCCCCGGCCAGCCCGTTGCCGAAGTAACACAATCCCTCTTCTGTGGTGTAAGTGCCCGCCGGCCCCTGCCTCTCAAAGGCCGTCTGTGTCTGGCCGAACCCACCACAGATAATCAATGTTATGTTTTTCCTCCACGCCAACTGCAAACGTTAACATTCCACAGCTTTCTGCCTCTTGGAGGCATGTGTCCGGTGAGCAGATGAGCCAGAGAGGGAGACAGCAGCTCACCGCAGAGGAAAACAACTACATGTAACTTAACTACATAGAACTGGGGGTAATAGACCAAAACAAAGAAAAGAGAAGTTATCCATTTTCCCAAATCATGACATCTCACTTGTAGATCCACTTGTCACTCCAGACATATTACTTAGAGAAGGAAAAGTATGAAAAATGTCTTTGAACATTAAAATCCATATCATTCAATCCATAGAAGGATATTTTGAAGGAAAGTGCTCCGAAAGGGAGCTATCCAATAGGGTTGAACACCTAGATAATCGCCCTGTGCGGTGACAAAAGTCTTTTACTGATCATTCCCCCCCCTTGACTCACTGAATAAAGAGAATTTTCCTTCTTAAATTCAAGAGGTTGGTAGAGCTTTGTTTCAAGAGGTTTGTTTCAGTATTGTACATAGTCACCTGCAGACAGCCTCCAACACAGCAGATGGAGTGTAAGGTTTGTCATTAATTTAGCCAGTCTACATGTATGTACAAGTAAACACTGTTCCAGATGCTTTGGTGTATTGCTACTAAGTGACAGTTTTTTGGACTTTGTTTTGACGAGCTAGCTCATGCAATTACATTTCTGAATGGCTCATCACCTTATGCAAAAATAATTACTCTGATCACTTAAAGAATAAAGGAGTGATGATGAATGACAACCTGAGCCTATCCTTAACAATTAATTGTTCATTACTCAGAACAATTAATTACAACATTACTCAGAAGTTAATCATTACACATAATGACACACCAGACTGTGTAGTAAGATAAAGACAGGTCTGGGAAAACTCACTTGTCTCTGGAGAATTCCCAGCGTGGATCCTCTGGGAGGTCGTACTCTGGAATGATCTGGTCATGGTCAGAGCTTCGGCGGGTCGTGATTCGCACCAATGGCGTGCTAGAGCTCATGGAGGAGCTAGAGTCAGCAGACACCTGCAGGGAAAAATGGAAATGGCTGATCACCTGTGCTTTCCGCGAACATAAAACACACAGAACCCCCATTCAGATGTCTACTGTATGCGTGATTTATCAAATAAAAGTAAAACAGATAATATTCTTAATTCTTTTGGATTTTTTATATGTTAGACTCAACACAGCCATATGAGTACTGAGCATGTATGTAGGTAAGTGGTTAAGCTGTCTGATGTTAGCCACTTATAGCCCTGGCTTTATCGGAAACAACAGCCCAGACTCTCCCTGTTCAAGCACAAAGGGCTTTCATCAGTCTGACTACTTACGGAGAAGCCTAACTAAACATGGAGCTAAAAGATAACTAAACATGGAGCCAAAAGGAGACTGCCTAACTCGTCCTGAAAAAATGAAATCAAGATAATCTGAATGTAGGGCAAGACCTCAGTAGAGCTTTTTGCAGTTCCGCAGTCGTCTAAGAACGCTCTACATAGCAGACCTTACCTTCACACTCCAAACTGCAAGACTTCAGCGAAGGAGCCTAAGGTCCTTACACTTACAATATCAAACGAAACGTCATTCAGTAAATACATTTACTACAGCAATACGTACCAATGACCGAAAACCATTTGGCACACAATTTCAATGTCAATTCATTACAGTTAATATGCTGGCTTCTGTAATGGGTGCTTTCCTGCTGAAATTTAAAGGCAATTCAAAATGACAGACCGGAATTAAGTAATTACGTATGGATGTAATGCTAAAGTTAAAAGACCTGGATGGTCCTACCTGTGCACCATCTTAAAGCTAAGTATTATCAATTTTATAATGATGAATTTCTCTTGGTTACTTAATTTCCCTCTGTTACGGTGTGTTGCTGTGTTTAAGGGTTCTGGAACTCTTTATCTACTTTCTGTTACCTGGCGGCGCAGGGGGATCTGTTTGGTAAGCTTATGCACGGCGGGCTGCCCTCCAAAGTCGGGTTTCTTTGTGGACGTCCTCATTCTGCAGACGACCACAATCACCACCATGCAGGCAATGAGGAAGACACCTATACAGTAGATAGCGATCTCCACATAGTCCGGGGGATAGTCGGGTTCCAAGATGCCTGGCTCAGCTGAAGCAGGGATGGAAGTGTCAGGGTATAAATAAAATGAGAGAGATAAGACATGTTTTAAGGTACAACATAAGTTACAAAGTTAGTATGTAATCGTATGTGAATGTAGTATGTAAGTCATTCTGCACTGAAATATTAAACAAGAAAGCTTAATGTTGACCTCCGCATAGTGTTGAGATGCTTTGAGTACATTAAGATTTCAAAAGCATAAGGCGGGTCAAGAGGTGTGAAAAGTACAAAAACACATCACCACACAGACACACAGAACAACAAGGATAAAAAAGACATTAATCTCTAGGTCTTTCAAACTATCTATGGAGGTCCTTCCTCCTGACACATACAGCTGCTGCACTGGTGAAGACAAGATAATTCTGAGAGGGGCCCAGTAGAGGTGGGAGTGAAATCAAAGACTGTTCGCCAGGACATCTTGACCAAGCACTGCCTACATACAACACGTCCTGCTATTAGATAGTCCTGTCTGACACACCCACACAAGCTCACTCCCTGACACTTAAAAGTCTACCACATAAACCTGGTTTCTACAAAGCCAAATGTCTTCTTTAATCCAAAACTCAAACTGCACGGGGTAAATGAATACATGAAACTCAACAGCACATATTCAACACTTTCTATCAGCCAGTCACAACACCAGTGACATTACTTGCTCTTTAATGAGCCAAACGGGCAACTGAATTTACTAATGTTTGACTAATGAGTACCTCAGTGACTATAACCTATTTTTGTTTCTTTTTCTCAAGAAGAATAAACCTAAAACAAAGAATAGAAGAAAAGAAATAAAACAGAAATCAAATCAAATGAATCACGTGTTTGATTAGCAAATGTTTAACTATACTATGACCTGCTGGTACAGAGAGAGCAGCAGCAGTTTTCAAATACATGACAAGTGCATTTACCCATCTCCCATTGTTTACCACATTATATCACAGGGCAGACTGGCCAAAATGACTAGACACAAGACTAGACACTTGCCCACCGTGGCCTGATCAATCCCATATCATCTGCTAATTCAAAAAATATGATCCCGGTTACTGGCTTTACTGCTGACATCCCAATAATGTCTCAGTGACTTGTTAAATTTTATATTTTCTTTCGCATGAACTACATAACCGCATAAAAAAAAAACCCATGCATTTACCACAATCACAATTAACACAGACATACGACACACAAGGCGATTTACTGAGGAACTGGCTCTGATAATTGAGAAAGTGCAAGATTTGAGAAAACAATTCTAGCACTTTACGGAAAAGGTGAGAGCAATCATTAGAGCCTGAGGAAACAACTATGGAAATAGCATGATACATACATGAGGACACATTGTTGAAGTATGTACTGTCAAAGTTAGTAAAAGAAGATGAAGAGAAAAAGAGAGAGCGGGAGTCAGCAGCACAAGCAATAATTATGATAATGACAATAATGAATAACGAAAAAAAGGCTTTCCAAAACATTCCAACAAGAGTGCAAAAATAAGTACAAAGTTATCATTGTAGTTTTAGTCTCAGGAGTTAGATGACGTAATGAATTACTTTTGGAATCATACTTCAGGTTGGTTGGTAACTGGTGGCAAAACAAACTTGAACCAATATTTTAGAATTCCGCTCTGAAAAGTGCCTCCCACTCTCCCTGTGATTTTTGTTTTTAAGAGCAAACACTGCAAAAATGTGAGATGAAGCATATGGACAGAGCTGCGGAAGAAGAGGACTGTATACCTGGAAGAACCGTTAACCAAGCAGAGTGATAGGAGATCCCAATAGAGTTACCCGCCAAGCACGTATATTCACCAGCATCCTCAAAAGTGACGTTGGACAGGTTGAGGACCTCAATCTCTTTGTCCGTGGTGTTTACACCTGCCGTCTGAGATAGGGAGAGGAAAGGTACAGGAAGAACCAAAGAAGGGACCAAGGAGAGGAGGGGAAATGAGGAGTGAGAAGATCAACAGAAGGAGCAGAAAGTGAAGACAAAAGAGAAGAGAGGGAAAGAAATGAATGAGACCCAAAATACCAAGAGGAGAACAGACCAGGGAGATGGTTCTTGTTGTAATCCTCATCTACACATTTGATAAATGGTAGATGAATCCTTAATGAAAAAGGACTAAATCATAAAGACACACCACATAAAGTGGACCCTTGTGGTGAAGGTAAAGTAAAAGGCAGAGGTGGAAGAAAATGCCCCAAAAATAAATGTGGTGCCTTCACATCCACCGAGGTGAGCCCACCAGACCTTCGCAGAACATGCAAAAACACCCAAAAAGGGGAGCCATGGAGAACAAGCCAACAGCTTCTGCCAGAGCAGACAGAATAGGAAAGGAAGGAAGAAAATAAGAGGAGGACATGGTAGATAATGAGAAACATGGACAGTTACGAGAAAATAGAAGGATGGATAAGAGCAAATGTCAAAGGACAACCTGAAAGTGAGGAAAAGATGGCATAGGGAGGATGGAGAAGAGCAACTTGTTTCCATGGCTTCTTAGAGAATAGTTAAGCTAGCCCTCAGAAGATCTGGGTGAGAAAACACAAAACAAAAAAAATACACACAACGCTCCAGCAAAAGTCCCAGGACCACCACGCACCACGACGAGACGAAAAAAAGACCATCAACCCAAAACACCAGAAAAGGAGGTCATCAGGGGTCAAGGTTCACTATTCTTTTTACCTGGTAGGACCGTCAGCCAACCTGACTGGTTGGCGTACCCAATGTAATTGGAGACATGGCATGTGTATTCACCAGCGTCGTCCAGAGAAACGTTGTGGAGTGTGAGCACCTCTACGTCTGTGCTGTTTATGCCTGAGCTCTAGAGGGCGCCACGGCAGCCCAACGTAGCAGTGGCACAGGGGCAAAAAAACACATACGGAAGCCTGTTAACATTATCGTTAATGGTTAATATCATTAGTCGATACAGGGAAATGAGAAGCGGGCTCGTGGGACCAACACACGCAAAAAGGACGCTTGTTTTATTTAATATTTAAAAAAATTCCATTAGTCAGAGTTGACTGTGTTAGTATACCCTTGACAAGTCACGAAGTCAGAGAACCAATAGACATCCAATCACAAAGCCATGATCAGCTGACATCTAAAACAAACCAGACATACCTTTAGAACACGGACATAGGGGTGTCCATCGGGACCGTAACGGCTGCCGTTCTTGGTGATGTGGTGAAGCCACTGGATGTGAGGTTGGGCATCACTGTAGACCTTACAGACAAATCGAGCATCCTCCCCTACATGCACAGTGGCATTAGCAGGGAGGCCAGCCTGGAGGATGGGCCGATGAGGAGAGCGCTCTAATAGACACACAAAAGAATGGGAAGCATTACAGCAGTTCATGCTAGTTTTCTTCCATTAACTTTGTAACACAAAAATGACAGGGCAAGTTTTTTTTTTTTTTATATAAAGATACCAGTTTCACCAATAAGAAAAACAACAGTCTTAACTGCATCTAGTCCACATATCAGGGCTCCCAGTCATTTAAACACTAACCAATAGAATGAAGTTGCACAGAACACCTGCAGGAAGTGAGTGAGTTCATGTGAAATCTCCACTATTGTACTGCTATCAGCCTACTGTTAAGATTCTTCACACAAAACAAAAGAAGCTGGGACCTTATCGCTGCTGATAAGGGCAAAACAAAAACCTGCGGCTCAAAGGAGAGGGAAAACACAGGAGTGCTGCAGTAGTCGTGTTCTTCAGCATGAAGAAGCTACATTCTAGTCAGAGCTGTGTTCTGAGCTGGAAGTCAAACGAAGTCACTTTTAGTTGATAATCACTGTTACGTCGACAAGCTGAACTTTGAAATGTTAATCTCAAGCAAACACCTTAAAAAAGAATTACAATTTGTGTAATGTCTAAAGTTCCTTACAATGTTTTGAGTAGCTGATGTTGTAGTGCCAGATGATGGTGTTAGTGACATATGATGGAGCCCTGCCATACTGCCAGAAGAAGTAGGCAGCTGAAAAAGTTCAGTAAGGAGATAGCAGAGGGTTCCTGGTGGTGTGAGTAGGGGGGTAATAGGATTGAGCATTGTGGGGAACCAGTGGAAACTAAAGAAAAGATACAATACAAGGGTGCAAAAAAGGAGACAGAAAAGAGGAGAGAAGGGGGGATGGGTCAGAGAATGGAAAGACTAAAGGGTGCTCAACAGATGGGAAGTGAAAAGAAAGAAGAAGGAAAACAGGGAATGAGTTGAAAAAAAAAAGAAAAAGGGGAAAGTGGGGGGCCTAGTAGAAATCTACTCCTCATCTGTTGGTGTTTTGTACTCTGCTTGTCTGAGCTTTCCCTTGATATAACATCTATTTGATCTGTTTATATCGTCAGCTCCCTGTGTGTAGAGGGTTTGTCTATGTATTTGTATATTGCACAAGTAGAGACAGAAATACAGAGAAGCGGAAGCTGGCCTTCCAGTCTTCTAGTGCTTTCCCAGGGCTTGAGATTTATTGTCTCCTTCTCCCATTCTCCATTCATTTATCCATCTTTCTCACACTTCTTTCTTTCCTTGCCCTACAAATACGGACACGTAGTCTCTTGCATACACTAATTACATCTTTGACTGTGAAGAGGAAAGAAAATAAGAGAGAAACTCTTTTGTTTGGTTTGAGCCCGTGTGCAAGTATGGAATTTGATACTCCACCCTAGGCGCTGAAAATGGAAATCTGCTTCACAAAACCATGAACTTCAGGGGGAGGGCCCCTTCACTAACTGTGGAAAAAGCCGAGTTTAAGGGGTAAGGAACATAAGGACCAGCTGATAAAAAAGAAAAATGAAAACAAGAAACTAGATTTCAGGAGAGGCAGAGAGAGAGGAGAGCTGCTTTTCTTTCTGGAGCACTGAGTGTTCAAGGGGCAGTCAGGCAGAACACTGGGAGTTCACCAAAAGGCGCGCACACACACACAAACACTCACTCACACACACACACACACACAAACACACACACATACACACACACCATATGCACTCCAACAATTGCAGACACACACAAACATATATATACACACACAGACAGACAGTCTGAGCTTGAAAGGTCTACTGAGGCCTGGTGATGGAAACAGAGAGACATACCAAAACCAGACAAATACAAAATGCGTGTTACAAACAGGGATAACAAACAGCTTTAGAAGGCAAAACACAAACAGGAAAGCCTAAACATATACAGTTGTTTCACTAAGCAATGATGTTAATTCAGAAAATTCACTTCCAACTGGACCACATCAATAGTGTCCAAGCTCCTTTAAGGAATCTATTGATACGCTCTACTCTAGAGCAAGTTCAAATTTGATCATATTACAGATGTCTGTTAATGTAGCATTAGAAATCTTGTCCAGGGACTTTTCCTCATGTAGCGTGGTCTGCTTGCCTGAGAGATGAACTAAACCTGACGCAGTATTAGCCATTACGCTACATAAACCGATAAATAACGAGGATAAACCATTACCATTCAAAACTGCACTGCAACGAAAGACCCTACATTGGTAAACGCTTGGAGCAAACAATGATACAATAGATCATATCAAGTCTTTTTGGTGCCCTATCATTTAAACACTTTCAAAATAGTCTGTTGCCTTAAAAACCCAACCACTTTGAGCCAGACGTCCTCGAAAAAGAGCCGCCGAGTCGCCTCTGGGTCGTTTTGTCTGGCAGCCGTTCACCCACATCGCTTGCGGATCACAATCTATCAATTATGTTATTAGCCAAGCATTTCCAGGCTAGTCCGGCGTCCCCAAGCGAGACCATTGAACTCTGGGTAACCCACTGACTTGGCACAGAGGACTTGGGCAGGGTTATATTGGGGTCGGCGTCACTGTCGAGAGAGCGAGAGTGGGGGGCCATTAAATGGCACCAAAGTTGGCACCGACTATTTTGTTGCAGCAGCACAGCTAGGCACTGAGAGAGGTCAACTTACGGATTGTTAGAACAACCTTGCAAATAATTTAGCAAAATATCTAATTCACACAAATGTCCCTTTAGTCTGGAGTCGACCAGCCAAGAGAGCTTCCAAAGTTACCTAGAAGAATGAGCAAAAGTATAAAAAAAACTGGCTGCTACCATGAATACTTCTGTATTATCACACCTTTGTATTTTAGGTGATAACAGCATGTCAAGTAATAAAAACTGTAAAATGTAAAAAAAAAAAAAAAAAAAAAAAACTGTAAAAAATGTAAAAATTTTGCAAATTAAATTTTTTACTAAATGATTACTGTGATGATCCAAAGGTCGACATTTGAAATATGGATCTAGATATATAGAGGGAAGGTGGGATGGATTATAGGAGATCATCAACTATAAGACTTTGTGGTTTGGAAAAAGGCCACCATAAACAAAAATAATTGGGCTAGTCTAACAGGCACTGTACAGCTCAAGTACTTTGGACCTACTCCGGCTTTGATGTGCTAGCCAGTTCAGGTCCGTGCCGCTTGCTCTTACATCACTGTCTAGAGCAGGGGTGTCAAACCTGTCCAGGAAGGTTTTCATTCCAACCAAGCAGAAGCCACACCTGAGTAACTGAAAATCAAGACCAACTGATTACAGAAGTAGAATCAGGTGTGCCTCCTGCCTGGTTGGAACGAAAACCTGCATCCACAGCGGCCCTTTCTGGACAGGTTTGACCTATGGTCTAGAGGGTCACTGGGGGTGTGTCCGAAATCGCGCACTTTCACACTTTTAGTGCGCGATTTTAGTGCGTAGTGCGTTCACACTGCAAATAAGCGAAAACTCGGTGCACTGAAAGTAC
>JBBIGA010000146.1:9152885-9181442 GCA_037576975.1 Alestes dentex
TTTGTGCAAAGACCTTTGTAGGACAGACACTCCCTGAAAAGGTAAGCATAATACCGGCGCGGCGCTGCCATTAGGCACATATGTGGAGGTCATACAAAAAAAAAACCCCGTAGGTTACGTACCATCTCATGTTCAGTCGGTCGGAGTAGGATCCTGCGTCGACGTTGGATGCGACGTCGTTTCCACGTGGGTGTAGTAGGGGTAATCAAAAGCAAATAATATAACGAGGAAATTAATTGTAAATAAAAACCGGTAGATATTTTGGTGGGCTGGAGAACCGCGATCAAATGTTTGTGCGTCACGTCCGCAAAGTGCAAAACGTCAAGTGCGCGGTTTCGGACAGCACTTACCCACGCCAGTGTGCACTACAGGAGGAAGTGTGCAGTGCGCGCTACGCCTACATTGCAGTGCACTGAGCCAAGTGCGCGATTTCGGACACACTCCAGGACTCAAATTCCACCAAACAGACTCATCCACTTTTTTCTATATTTCTGTGTTTTCTCCCTCATTCCTGATAAACAGGCAAATCACCAGAGTTGGACCAACTTCTCCAGTGTTCAACAAACTCTCAATGTTTTGATGGATCTGAGTTTAGGCATGCCCCAGTGTAAAAACTTGATATCAAAATAATTCCCTAGTAAGATCATGAAACTTCACTCAAAGATTTTAAAAAGAATGAAAAGTGATCTTTAAAGGTATATAAAATGTTCTTTAACTAGCAGCATGGTGTACGGTATATAAACTATTTGAACAATGTTATTGTCGTGTAAACACATCTCTGCACCTCCAGGCCACTTTCACCAACCGAAACCCCTCCCAGTGCTGTGATGGAGCCTCCCCCCCTGCTGTTTTGTTTATGGAAAAGAGACCACCACCAGTTTGCAGTTCATCTCCTGATGTGAGTTTCTTCAGCCTTCTTTGCCCACTTTTGGTCGAGTCAGCTGCTTAAAATAAAGTGTCTGTTTGGTGTCTAGTGATGAATTAAGAAGTTGAAGTCTTTTGCTTAAACCTCTTAATACTAGACTACGTAACCTCCAAGTGAGGCGAGGGATCTTTTTTGAGGAGGAAAAACATTCTGAGCCTTTTGCCATGCTGAGGCTGAATTTGCTTTATATGTTTTAATCTGAGCAGCATGTGATCCAACCATGACTATGCAGTGGGAGCCTGTGAATGTGTCTTAAAAATTCGGCATAAATTTCGGCAAAACTGTGTTTGACTTCATTACAGTGACAGTATAACATTACCACATGTGTTTATTATTGATATGTACTTTCAGAGCATTCAAAGCATTTTCAGAGCTAGTTCAACAGCGAACAATTTAAGGTGGGTTACAGTCTTTTTCTGCTAGGAGGGCATCTTCGGGTCAGTCACACACAGGATACACTGTTGTGCAGTAAAGCAGCAGACATGCAATTTGAAAAGCTGCTTTTACTTATACTTGAGCAGGGGGGCTCAGACTGCTAGTCCATGGACCTGCTACAGAAACTGCTCTATAAAAGTACTCTGTAGGTCACTGGAGGAACACCAGCCAGACCTCTAGCCTACTCTACATTTTCAAGGGACTTATTTAATGTTAGGTCTTTATGTTGGCTGACCATGAGTCACTGGGCTGTTGATTCTGGACTTCATTGCTAACAACAAATTAAAGTTGCTGAGGACCAGTTTGCATGATCTAACTTGTGTATTAGTAACTGGCCACCACTGCTTAAAGGACTTCAGCTGCATCTGATCCTAGATCAGGTAATGTGGTTCTGTAGTAACTGCTGATAGGCAGAGCTGAATATTTTGCAAGGGCTCTTTCTCAGAAGTCTAGCAACACAGTACAGCTGTCAAGGTGTACTTCATTACCCTTCCTCAGTATTTTATCTTGCTCTATTTTTTTTACAAGAAAAGACCCTGATACACACACACACACACACACACATACACACACACACACACACCTGTCCTCTTTAGAGTCTATTTTGTTAAGTCCCCCCATTCAAAAGCTGGCACCATGTAACAGCATTCCCTCAACAGACCTGCAGCCTACCTGCACCTGTCTGACCCACACACCCACCCTGCCACCCCGCACCTGCATAATAAACCTGTGGGAAAAAGGAACAGAAACACACACACACACACACACACACACCAAGTACTCACCAACTACATCTAGAGTGTAGGTGTGGTTGATGGAACCATATTTGTTCTCCACCACGCAGGTGTAGTTGCCTTTATCAGAAGGAACTACGCTCTCCATGATCAGAGTCCAGTGCTGATGTCGGACCTACACAAACACACAAAAACAGTATTTATTTCATGTTGTAACAGAACTGATCCACTCTTTACTAACTTGCTGAATCCCTGCCTAGAAACAAAAATTTAAGCCTTTAAATGATTGATTTTGAAACAAAGCATATAGGGTTTAATTGCCAAATAGACTTCAGACTAAACTTAGGCTTTAACATTTTAGCTTGCAACATTCCATTAATACATTAGGGCATAATACCTGTCCCTACTGTCTATAAAACTGCAGGACAGTAGAGGAAGGCATTACAGCAGACGTTACGATAGAAGACGCAAGGAAAAGCAAAAGGGGCAGAGACAGACAGAGGGACAGGCTTCTCTCAGCGCTTGCCTCAGAGGTAAGATTTCCAGCCTGAGCATCATGGGAAAAGCAATACAGACGTGACGACAGACGGCTCAGAGCATGAGTGAGCATGCTCACACCCCCACCCTAGGAATGCAACTCTCGTGACTGCAAGCCACGCTCTAGATCCAACCTGCATCCCTCGCTGTGTCTCTCTTTCTCACTTTCTGAGCCATCATCACCATATTCACTACCCTCAAGCTTCAAATTGTAGAGTAAATAGAGATCCTGCATAATTAAAAATGCCAAAGTCTCATCCAAAGCAGCCACTTTAAAAATGCACCATTACACAACCACAAGTTTTTTGTTTTGCCAAGTAGACAAAATGTTGTCTACTGAAAATTGCAAAAGATTGCCCTCTGCATGTCTACACAAATAAAGTACACTAAGAGCACACAATCAACAGAGCTTGTCATGTGGGAGGCATTTCAGCAGAGACATCAAAGATTATTAAGGTATTTAGGGTTTCCATGACGCTTATGCTCAAGTATTTCAAAGACATAAATAAAATCTATCTCAATCATGAAGAATGAAATAAATCAGAACATTTGCTTTGCTACACCCTGCTATACTTCATTAATTTTATTTTGCATTGTTTGAATTCATGGCAACTCTTTCTAACGGTTCTGATTCTTATGTCACACTTTGGCCATGGAAATGACCACACAGATGCACCTTCCTGCAATTCAGTTCAAAGTTGTTATCAAAGCTCCTATAACTTGATTTTTAATCAAGGTATAACAATTTACTCTGATAAAATGCTGTTTAGATCCTGCTGCCATGTTCTGTGTAATGTGATCAACAAAACTATTGGCTGAGGAAGTGGAAAAGGGGCACTGAGGGAGGTACACTAGCCAACAAAGCCCAAGTCACCTGTTAAAATTTAACCAGAAAGGTCAAACTGGGGTCTTTCACAGAACTCTGCTTTTCACTAATGGTTTGTTAATGCCAATGACTCAGGCACGTTCAGAGAAATGTTTTTATTGAATTTAGTTTCCCTGAACAAACTGGTTTTAGCATTATGTGCATTTCACATCTTTTCCTGATACTGATTTTTTTTTTTCCATCTTCGTTAACTGACAGGACCTTCTGCTTAGGAGCTAGCTGACCAACCCGCATTCTATTACCTTGTAGCCCCCCATTCGGTCCTCCTGTCGGAACGGCCTGCTGTTTTTCAGCCAGTGCATCGTAGGCGTGGGATTCCCTGCTGCCGCACAGCGGAACTTCACAGTGTTGGCCGCTGGCACAGCATGCAGCTTCTTCTCCATCTTGTCCGGCATGGTCCAGCGCGGTGCCCCTGCAGGCAAAAAGGAAGTATCAGTCATTAACCAGCATTTCTCACTGAAAACATGGATGTAGTGTGTGATGAAATATCTATGGTTACAACTGCTGTCCTTTATCTTATATTCAGGCCAAATTACGATTATCAATAAATATCAATTAAGTCGAAAACACTACTGACTTCATTTTTTGAAGTGTGACCCAAAATGCCTCACACGAAGAACATAATATGTATATTTAAAAAAAATCACAATTACACCTAATCAGTTAGAAAACCTCATAACATTGCGTCTGGCAATGTAATCGTTTCAGGAGCCCCAACACCCAACTGAATGTTTGAGTGAATTCACATAATCCCAGCATGAGAGAGAGAGAGTTCACGTGAGACGTGAAAACATTCAGCAAAACCTTTAGGGACCACCTTGTCAGAGACAGGCATTTGCATTCAATTCTGCCTTTCAACATTCACAAACATTCAGTAACTCCATATATAATAGTGTTTATAATAGAGTTTTGTATTAGTCTTCTCAGCACAATACTAGGCAGAACCACCAAGCAGTGTGTATGCCAGTGTACTCAAAGAAACAGGACAATTACATGGAAAAGAACACAACAAGCTCCATTTTATATTTTCCTCCTGAACCTTTAGCTGAAGCACGTACTGTGGAGAAAAGGTACAAGAAAAGACCACATGAGACATAGTGTGGAAGGAAGGGGGACAGG
This sequence comes from Alestes dentex, assembly GCA_037576975.1. Lineage (NCBI taxonomy): Eukaryota > Metazoa > Chordata > Actinopteri > Characiformes > Alestidae > Alestes > Alestes dentex. Next base: position 9,157,522 of record JBBIGA010000146.1, read on the forward strand.
AAGGCAAATCAAAACCATTATTCACACTCCTAGAGGAGCTTAACAAAAAGATCTGTCTGGCTAACGTTACCCCGCAATTCACACCGAACAGTTTAAATAAAAACATATTTGCTTTCTTCCGAGCACGAGAAATGGAGGAGAAAAAAAAAAATAGACCTCCGAACCCAAGACGAAGGGGGTGAAAGAAGAAAGCTTGCCAAGAAAAACTTGACCATCACATTCAATTTCTTTTCATCAAGCACAATGTTTACCTTCCTCTCATTAGAAATCTTGCTGCTGTTCAGAGGATGGCACGTTAGCGAAAAAAAAAAAAAAAAAAAAAAAAGAGTGACACACCATGAGGCAACTAGCTTGGGCTAACAAGGAGAAGGAGGGAAAATGCTCTGGAAGGCTGTGTGGTTTTGATGAAAATCTGTAGCCAAATTCCTTTCCGGGACCCCATCAGCACTTGAAACGTGACTGGAATGAAGCTCATTTTCTTCTCCTACTATCCTGCACTCTCAGCTACTTTAAATTCCAGAGTTCACTCAATATACTTTCTCTCCAATGAAATTATATTCCCTCCTAAAAACAGGAAAAATCACATTCTTCTAAGGGAATGCAATACACATCCCATAACACAGATGAGGGAGGGAAATTAAGCCTAAAACATAGAACAATCACACTAAGTAGTTCTAAAAATCAGTTCAGCTTAACACGTTAGCAACATGTTTTCATGCCTCCCCATCTGGAGTGGTCCCTGTTACCACATTTCTCCATATATGGATGGTGGTGGGCAGATTTCTAGCGTGCCAGCCAAAATGGTTATAGCATAACTTGATACCACACATGTAAACAGACGTCTTCCTTTTAGCCTGACGGAATGCCACTTGATCTTAGCCCTTTCTGCCATCTCAGTTTACTCTCTGATGGCATTTTTTTTCCTCCTCTCCACACTTAATCACACTTTTTATCTTCTTCCTGTGGGTTTGGCCATCTCTACAGGACTTTCTCTCTCTATCTCTCTCTCTCTCTCTTATTCTCTCTCTCTCTCTGTCTCACTTTCTCTCTCGCTACCTCGCTCAACCTAAGACTAACAGGACACCTGGCATCTTTCGATCAGCGGGGTTCCTCAGACCTTTGTAATGGTTTGCCCCTCACGTCACAGTGGTGGAGGACAAGGAGGATGACCCTCGGACAGGAAGGGTGGTGGGGCCGCGTTCCCATGCCCCCCGTCCGGACATGCCAGACTTCAAAGCAAATGACCTCTAAATCCCAGTGTGAGTGTGAGCCCCCCACACACTGACCCAGTGCTGTGGCTTGTAGACAAACCTTCTTGAATTAATTTTACGCCTGAGGTAAGACTGTGACGTTTCTGCGCCAACGGAGTGTTCAAACCTTACATATACTGTGAAATTTTTATCATAGTCCACAAGTGGTGCTGTATTTCTGAAACGCGGCAACAAAAAACTTCTGCCAATGCAAAGCCCCAAGACGTCTAAACCTGCAAGAGGACAAAATGAAACATATTTGTGAAGGGGGGGAATGTGCTGTTTTTCAAACTACTGTTGCTGAGGCCCTCTCTGCAAAGTAATATCAAAGAGTTCTCAGTGGTTCAGCAAGGCACAGATCCAACCCACTGCACTGAGCACAAAACCGCCCCTAGCACAATGCTGAACACCACCAACCCCCTTTCACCCAACACCCCCTACCCCTCCCCATCCTCGGCCACAGGCCAGAACTCCACAGCACACACAGACAAGTACTGGTCTTGATCCAAACCAGAACTTGCTAGTTAAAACACTTAGAGCTTTGCTCCTCCTCTTTCCACCCCGTTTTTTTAATACTCATTTCTGAATAGCTGGAAAATGCAAAAGCTGCCAGGAGTGCCAGAATAGATTATGCATTGTTTTTAAAGCAGGTTGTTTTTTTTTAGTTAAACACTAACCACCATACATATCAGCTCCCTACCTCTTCTCCCTTAGATTAACAACTGATGCATTTCAAAATGATCATAGTGCACAAACTCATGAAGGCCTGATGCATGAGCAGAACTGTAAGTTCTTTGACTTCTTCTAGATTTCTCATGAAGCAGACTGCTCCACCTCTCTTCCTCCCCTCCCTTCCCCACACTTTCAGCCGGGCCCGATTCAAAACACATCTCCCTTCAGGTAAATAATATAGACCAGATGGGTGGTTTCCATAATAGATGAAGCCTGCTAACGAGCTCCTTGTGGGCCAGCTACCTGAAAGAGACAAAGCTAGAAAAAGAGGGAAAAGAGAGGGCAGAAGGATTTCAAGGAATGTGTCTGTGCTATGGTTCCATAAAGCGATACCACAAGCCTAAAGAGCTCAGTGACAAGGCCTGACAAGGAACCCACCAGACCCTCATTCCGAGACTGAAAAAATCGTGAATTTGCACAAAAACCTGCAGAAAATAACCAGAAAAGGGAAAAGGGAGGCTTGGAAACGGGAAAGAATCACTTGAGAAACATATAAACTTGTATATATGACTACTGACAAATAATATATCTCATGCTCTGGAAGAAGGTCCTTTGCACCAACAAGTAAACACTGGTGTGGATATTCTGAATAGAAGTGAATCAAGAAATGAAAAGACCAGCATTTTTTCAAGCTCTCCAGAGAACAATCAACAGGTGACCCAACTCATCCTGGCTGTCAGATACTCACGCATCTGTTCGCTGTCTGTCCCAACATCGTCTGACCGCTCTGCGTCGTCCTCATCGTCGCCGGATGAGATGGCATCTGCAGAAAGCACCAGGAACACTGTAACCTTCTACTGGCTTTTCACCTTATGCTCACGCCCATACAAACCATGCACTACTGCTACTGCTACCAAAGAAGGAATCATTAGGGAACTAAACAACTGGCATGACAACTTTAACATAGAGTAATGGCATGTATTATCAACCTGCTAAAAGCACTGGCCACTGACTTTTCTGGGGGGAGGATCACTAATCTCAAGTTTAGGCTGGTGGTGTGTAAACATCATATGGCCATTCCACTAATATTTTCCTGCTTGAGGCTGCAAATGAGCAAATAAAGCACAAAACCGAAGCAAGGTTGAATGACCTTTGGTCACTCAGCAATCAGCACAGGCCACAGCTAACACCGTTTTAATAAAGCGGAATCGTTTTTAAACTTAAAACATTGCCATGTCACTAAGCTTCTTGTTGCTCAGTAATAGAAGTAGTAATAACACACACCTTACATTTAGGCTCACAGGTGATCAATCACTTATTACTTAGTTTGAAACTAATTATTTGCAAAAAAAAAAAAAAGTGCCATGCCTTTGGCTACTATGGAAATATACAGCTGAGAGAATGTCTAGTGATTAAATGAACCGCATGTTTGGTCATTTTACATATTGAAAGGGGAAAGGAAAGAGGCATAACAGCTAAATAAAAGTTTCAGAAATTGTTTCACAGAGAAACAATCCACAGCCAAAGCTGACAAACAGAAACAGGGATGCTAATGCTAACGTTCACACTGCTGCTTCTAAAAATAAAGGAAACACGTTTTCTCAAAACTACAACGCTCCCATGATACAGCATAAAAATTTAAAGACTCAAATTCTTTATGCTTCTACGATCCTACGGAGAGTTAAAAAAAAAACAAAAAAAACATGCTCAAATGAATGCTGCGATGAACTGTGCCGGCGTTTACAAAAGAGAAATTTTGTGAGTGTAGACCATGCCAAATTAAAAGCAGTGAGATTTAATACCTTGGCCTGAAGTTGTAAAAGGTTTTTGATGTACACAAGAAGGCTAAAGCCTCCCTTGCTAAAAGACTGATAGAAGGGCTTGGAAATCAGGAGGGGCAGGGATGTGATGGGAATGTTGAGGGGCATAAAATCTCTGTCACAGGAAAAATGGACTTCTTTAGGAGGGAGGCATGGTGAGGCGTGGTCTTTCGAATCAAAAAACAGACCAGCGCTGTCCATGCCGTAACCTCCCGGCCACATCTCACCTGTGACGTTCACGATGAAGCAGGGTGTGTCGCCATGTTTGGCGCCTGCGGCGCTGCATGTGTACAGGCCTGAGTCCCGCGGCGTAGCGTCGCGGATCTGCAGCCAGTCCCGCTCTATGAGCGTGCGGTTGTCTGGGCCTAGTGATGAGCCATCTTTGGTCCAGACGATGGCTGCTGCTTCAGGCAGCGGACAGCTGAGACGCAGCAGGTCCCCCGGGTGCACAGAGCACACAGTGGGCTTAGAGATTTCGTATTTGGTCGGAGGCTCTGCAGAGCGAAGGGAAGGAAAAAGAAGGAAAGGAAAGAGGGGACGGATGGGAGTGAAACAAAAGGGAAAAAAAGGGGATGTGATGGGTTGCAGTGGAAAAGAGAAAGACAGGTGGGAGAGAAGAAACAAGCAAGTGTGTGAGATGAAAAAAAAAGAAAAACACCACAGCGTAATAACCCAACAGAGGCCCTAAAAAAGCTTGTGGGAAAGAGAAACACTAAACCAAAACTGCTATTAAATCAAAACTGTTGCCCAAGGACATACCCATTACAAGGACTGCCCATTTAGGCTTGAAGAACTACACCCAAAGAACATTTCTTAGCATGCAGTTACACAAGGCAAAAAAGTGCGCCGTAAGCAGTGCTGTTGAAGAAATCATTCAGTGATTAACCCCGCATACTAACAGGAGATTTTGGGTTTCTTTTTTTTTTTCTCTCTCTATTCCACTAGGACCCACTTTAAGCCCACAGACCTATTCATCTAACCAGTTTCACGAAATCCATGCTTCAGGAGTCCGGCCCCAAAGCATGGAACTAAATGAAATCAAAATTTACTTCACAAACTGAAATCATGTCAAGACTGACCAAAGATTCTGTGAGATAAAATGTAACATTGTATTTGTAAAATTGAACAGGGCCTTATAACCATGCTAATGTCCGTTGCAGTTGTTTAATGAAACAAACAAAAACGAGTTTACCAAAATCATAGTGCTGTTTTGCCATGTTTAAGCAAAGCATATAAGAAAGCGAAATAAAGCGCACACTCACCAATGCAAAGCAAGTTAAAGGGTGAAGGATACGCTCCTTCGTAAGCCTGCTTGTCGAGCGACAAGCCTGGCCACCATTACAAAGTAGTTCATTTCAAGTTTTGGGCTGTGGCACTTTATACTACTCAACGGTCTACTTTCAGTGCAATACACATTCCCACACAAATAGCAAGAGCTAAATTCTCATTTTTGTGCACACCAGCATATTTGAGCTGCACACTAAACCTTAATACTGCAGCGTTCTCCCTGTCATCTCCAAAGTGTTTGGCATTTCTGAGTACAGTTTTAAAAAAGAAAGCAGTCTGTTAATACTGCGTGGGCAACACGTGCACAGATATCTGCTTTCTGGCCAATTAACCCAGCCAGATGCTAAAAGGCATGGGTAAAGAAATCCAACCCAAGAAATCCAAACCCAAACCGCAATGTCCCATACACACACAAAAGGGCTCAGATCTCTTTACACACAAAAACACGTAAAGTGTCCAACCTCTTTTAATGCAGCGGAACGTCTACTAAGTACAAAGTAACCTTGTGTCTGTACTTCTGTTTCTTTTTGCCATGTGAGAAAAAGGAATTTCAGATGGAAAACATAACTTGCAACAACAGTGAAGGCTGCAGTAATGAGAAAGCATGGCAGAGCATCTCTGCTGCGGAGAGCCAGCAATAATTAAAGGTGTGGAGCACTCACAACCTTTTCTGTAGTTTAATACACCTCTTCTGTAGCGCATTCCTGGCTATTGTGCATGCCACAGCCCCCACACAAAAAGGGGAATGGCAACTCACTCATATAGACTTGGGGGCCAGGAGTGTGCGCAAAACTTAGAACGATCCCCTCGGGGCTCCCAGGCACATCGCCCCACACAGGTACAGTTCCTGCATTGATATTTTTTCCCTCTCTCCTTTCCCCCTCCCCTTTTCCCTTCACTCCGGAAATAATTAAGTCCTTTTTTAAGCTCCGTGTTTAAACTGTGTGGTCTAGAGGCAGTTGATTGATGAGAACTGTATTCACTCCCTTATGTTTCCGGAGGCCTCTGTTTGGCGTGCTGTTAGTTAACTGTTACTGGCTGGGTACTTCCTTCTATTGTGCGATCAAAGCCTGATCGGAAACAGTGTGACGCGGAGACACAGGGTCTATTGCGATTAGAGCCTCATTAGAAACCTGAGAAATGCAGCTCACATCGTTTGGAGAAGCCCGGGATTGGCTTATAGCTGATGAATTACAAGCCATTACAATTAAATGCCCCAACAAGCGACTTCCATGCAAAGCCAATATTCAACAGGCTAGAATAAGCATGTGTCAGTGGGCAAGAGATGCTCATGCATTTAAGGACAGACACAACAGATTACGGGGAGCGAGAGAGGAAAAACAGAAAAGTACGAAAAGCTGTATAGATGGGCTCTCCGAAGTGGTCTAATTATTCAAAAATTATTCAATTGTGGGCACGGTACACACATGTGAACAGTCTACACATGTGGATTTGACAGAGCACCACAAAAGATTTCCAATAGAACGCAGATATTTTGTCTTGCTGACACCCGATTTGATTACTTAACCCAGCCACCAGCTGAGATCTCAACAAGGCACAGAAAGCCAGGCATGATCTCTTTAAACATTTGCCATTGCCTTTGCCGTCTCTCTGCTTTGAGCTTGGTGCATCTGTTCTTTGCTGTCAACACCTACTTCTGTTCCTCCCGCACCTCTCACCCGTGCCCTGCGACCCCATAACCCTGTCGCCCTGACGCTCACCCAGTCCGAACCCTCAGCCATCCTCTGAATTCCTGATTCTTCACGGGAAAGCAAGGAGGCTGAAGAAACATCTGAATAGTTAAAGGCACATCATATCTGACTAACTTAAGGACAAAGAAAATCATTGACTGAACTGTGCAAATATCCTCACAGCTATATTTCAGCGTGCTTCACAAGCTGTAAATGTTAGTTGTAGTGGGGGTGTATGGAGAAGGGCTATGCTCTCTGAAACAAGTTATTACAGAACAGGTGTAACAGCACTCACCGCTCTCTTTCTCACTTAATATCTTGACTTCTGAGACAGTAGATAATTTGAGTTTCTCCCAAAATGCAGCAGGCTCTGCTTTGTCCAAGTCTCACACCAATCTCCATCTATAAGGTGATGTTACTGAGACTATAACAGGTACCGCGCATTTTTGGAGAAATCAGGCTCTCATAACACTTCACACTGACACTCTCTCAGTCGATTTCTCTTCCAACAAACCCCTTCGCACACAGCTGATTACACCGAGGCTGGTGATGCTGCAGCCATTACTTTCATACGGCTGTCACAGGAGTGCTTCCTTGAAAGCCTAAACACCAATTCACACCCTCACTCTGTGCGAGCCATGCTCCCCCCTGCTCGCTGCAGTTTCGCCCTTTCCTTTTTTTCTATCTCCTCCTTTCTTATTTTCTCACCCTTTCTTTTTCCCATAGGCCACTGAAATCGTAAGGCTCTTCCTCTGGCTCGCCTTTTCTTCCCCCCTTCTTCATTCTAATCTCTGACGCCTTTCAAATTCTAATTCCTGCCGGCTTTATCGTCATGACAATGGCATGCCCAGCCAAAGGGCACAAATCTCTCAGGAGCGTCCACGGCAACCATCAGACAGACAATAACCTGGGCCCCTCCGAGCCCTCATTGGCCAGATTTCCCTCCAAAAACACTCAGAGCCGGATAAACATTGTAAGTTGGCAAAAGTGAGTTCAGGGTGGCGCATGCGCCGTCAGAGGCACAGTAACAGACGCATTCAACGTAGCAAAATATAATGTCAAATTTGTCAATGCTGCAGCACCCGATGCCCTTTCCTGTGCAAATATCTTCTTCCTCATGAAAGCAAAAACACTTAAGTTATATAAACACATCTTTAGACCTAAATGATGGGCCATTTTGGTACTAGCCACAACTTACAGCATCTGCTAACCGTGCTAAACCAATACATGCAATACTTTTTATTGGATCTTATCAGCCAGGTGTCACACAGCACTGACCTCATAGGACAACATGGCGTCAAGAAGCACGGATGGCACCATAAAAAACGTTGGTAATTAAAACAGCAACATGCGCAGTTACCAAAGAGCACTGCAACACTCTTAGACCTCAGTTTGCTTAGTAGGAGAGTTGTCAAGGCACACACCATAAAGAAAGGGAGCTAGCAGACACTTTTACAGCAGCAGTTCAGTGTAATAATCAAATACTGCTTAGGATCAACATGGCAAGAGCTCCCATCCTCATCATGTGATACTGAAGATGGCTCTTTTAAAGCAGGACACTACGCTGCAGCCTGGAAAGTCTTGCGTGTCTTGTTGCAATGCATTCCTCCCAACAGTACTGGTGTTACAGGTTTTGAGCATTCTCAATTTCAGCAAGAGTGTTTGGGTTCCACAGAGGGGAGGAGAGCAGGATAGACCTGCAGGGGTAAGAGAGAAAGGGAGGGAGGAAAGGGAAAGGTTGGTAGGAGAACGGGGAAGGAAAGCCAGGAGAGATGGCAGGACGAACAGGGGGAAAAGTAAATTGAATCTCCCGTCCAAGTTTTAAACAAAATCAATGTGTGTTTGACAATGTCTTGTCCTATCGGAATGGGCAAAGCAGAAACTGAAGAACCACCGCAACCACGACAATTACAATAAAAGCTTCACAAAGTCTATATTGATCTGAGCTCAGCCAGTGTGGTCCCCAAAACTTTCCAGCTCCAAACCAATCTTGGCAAGAACCTTCAGTTCCAACCGCAAACGTTCTGAAGAACCAGAAAAATTAAGAGAGGGGGCTGAGGGGTTTTGATTCCACTGCAGCAGACTGTCAGATTTGCATTTTCTCTTGCTTTCCCACACTTCCACACTGTTCTTTTTGTTTTCTGATTAACCCAGGATTCTGATCAGATTCTTTATCTTCACCACAAATACTAATAGCAAAAAAAGGAAGGGAGTAAATACACTGAAAGATCAGTGGTTCAAAAAGAAAAGCAATGTTTGATAGTGGTCTGAACTAACACAATAAATTTCACTTCACACCAGGCAGTTAGACATACACAAGACCTGGCATATACGAAACCGAGGCCTGTTCACCTGAGCCACACCGCCTATACTGTTTCGCCCTCGCTGAGAAAACAAAGCAGCAGAAGATCTGGCTGCCCCAAGAAGGCAGAGCTGATATGCTATCTCCAACAATTACCATTCATAGACATAGACTTGGCCCCAGAGGGCAACAGTAGCAGAGGGGTGTGGGCTATCAAGCCATACCTCCAGGGGCTAATTACCACACTTAAAGGACAGCCACTCCGTCTCTTCCCAAGCAGTGTGTGTGCGTTAGTGACTTGACTGAGTTTGCTAACATGACAAAAGCAAAAAAAAATGATCATTTTCCCAACAATAGGCATCATGATCTGTTCTGGTGAGCTTTGTAGGAAGTTAATGTCACATACGGTCAACGGGGCAATGCAAGTTTTTGTTTTTTTTTACCTTGAGAGTCTTCTGTTAGATCTCTCAAATCAACAGATAATGCCATCTTGTTAAGCCTACCACTCAGACACTTTACAAGCAGTGTTTATGGCAGCACGTGGGAAAAGATCTGATCACTTTGGTCAGTCTGAACCCCCTTTCGGCGAAACCTCTCAGCCTGTTCCCATCACATGACTCCCCAACACAGCTACTTAATCCTCCATCACATGACCAGCTATAATCCCCCTTTATATGATGAGGGCGAAAAGTGCAAATCTTCTTAAAAAGTTCAACAAACTTAGCAGACAAGTGTTGTTTGGCATATGATAACTTACTGGATCAGTGAAGGAAGTTTTTAAAGGTACGGAACAACAAAAAGTATAGCCCCCTCTGTGTACCGAGACCTTTCAACCTTGAGGGCAAAAGAGCATTTGGATAGATTGGCTAATGGGGGGGGGTGTTCAGCCTTAAAAGAATGTGTCAGACCCCCTTATAATTAGCATAGTGATTAAAGCCCCAAAAATGAAAGGAGATCTACTCAGCAAAGCAGCTACAATTACCTATTGGCCAGGACCCGCTGGTGAGAGCTCAGCAAAACTGAAAATGCTGTTACGAATACAGACGGCAACCACAGCTAAGAAAAACCATAAGTGGAATTTAGAAGCACTAGGTGGAGGATGTGGGTGCTTTTACATTTCATCAGAATAAAGACCACATCCCAGTTCAAGAAAAAAGGATGAGAAAAAAGGAAGAAAACTTTCTTGTTTCAATGTCACTCCTTTTGAGTGAAAATGTGGTTTATTTCTTTCCTAAATAAACTAAAAGCTGCTTGGGCGGCAAGTCCATGCCAACTTGCAGGTATGTGTGTGGTCCACAGCTCAGAACTACATTAAACTGTCAAAGAGAACGAGAAAATAAGAGAAACACATCACGAGTGGAACCGCAAAAGAAAAAAAAGAGCCGCAGTGAGGAAGAGTCAGACTTTGACAAGTCTTGCAAAGGAACAATATGAAGACACCAAAAAGTAGCAGCACTTTCTGCAGCTGCATTTCAGAGGTTGATTGAAGCGTTTGGTGTGAGACTTGGTCCTTAGTAGCAACATTTCATAAGACTAAGTGCTCATAAAAACTTCAGCCTAACTCACCGCGTTGAACCAACGCCGCCATCTAAAAACGTCTTTGGCAGACCCGAGAGGGCAGGCTTATTTTCGCACAGAGCAAAAAACCTTATGCATGAAAAGTAAAATGGCAGAAAACGTGTCAGAACCAGTGTACACCACAAATGAGGCCTTCTGCCTCTGTCTCTGCCTTGAGCAGTTCTGGTCAATGAAATTTCCCCTATACCTCATTCCTTCTTTACCCAGCACTTCCCCAAATAAAAATAACACCGCTTTGTTCCTAGAAACAGCCAAGAGGAGCTGTTTTTGGACACAGAGTTAGCAGAAAAACTGAATTTATTTCAGTCCTCGTCACCAGAGCATTCACATTCTGTCACTGCAAGATTCAAAAGAAAATTCCAAATGTATGCTCTCAGACCGTCACTTCTCACTTGCATACCATCCCTCAAAATAGAGAAGTCCACCCTGATGCCCTCTTTCTATCTCTCCAGACGACTTACCTTCAGAAAATGTGGCCTCCTCCTCTTCGCCAGCCACGATGGGCGGCCGTGCCACAGACGCTGTTGCCAGGGTCAACAGCAGGAGCGCACCCACAAGCCACAGCCAGGCGGACATCCCGTCAGTGGCGGGCGTGCCCCCCCATCCCCCTTTCCTCGACCTCCCCCTGGACACTGATCCCATCTGAGGAGCTCCACCCAACCATGAACTTCAGGCTGTCCTGGCCCGTCACTCACTTGAATTCCCTCCAATCACCTGAGACATAAAAGAAAAGGGGACTGGGTCATGGATGTGCATGAAAACAGACACTTGGCAGGATGCAAGCAAAGTCCAGTGAGATGACAACATGCTGCGATGACAGAAATGTGAGAACAAGAAGACAAAAAATGTAAAAAATATTCTACATGATTAATTTATAGTGTGTTGCAAACACCACAAAGTAAAAATCAAACTCAGTTATGATAGCACTCTCCAGTTTAAGGCTCCTTACTAGTAGCTGATAAACCATTATCATTTAAATCATAGTATCAACAATTGGATCTGTGTATCCGATGCAGAGAGGGAAAGACGCTACCATGTGTCAAAATGCTGCTGAACAAGATTTACCACACAGACATACCAAAGCAAATTCTAAAGAGCACTACTACTGTCTGACACCCACACACCTACACACTTTATAAAAAGAAAGAGAAAAAAAAAACACTGGTGTGAATCAGTAGGTGTTTTCATATTCACAGCACATGACACAATTTTACAGAACCAGTGTAATGAGGAGAACTTTAAAACCTAAATGAAAAAGAACTGCAGTAAAAACATCAAGAAACTAAACTATTTATTTAGTGCTGTATGGCTTACAGTAATATAGAACACTTTCTTCTCTTTTTAATATTCTACCTTAAGCAAACACTTCCGTACTATCCTATAGCAAGTGTCCCTCAAAATTCCTTCAGTAATTATTTTTCATGAAGCCCTTTTCACCAAGAGTAGCACTGTGGTGCCGCTGGTAGCACTGAAAACCCAGCAGGGCAGAACGCAACTGAACACGTTCAGAAGTTTACAGGTTTCATTCGTATTTGAAAACTCCAATAAAGGCACGTTTCTGTTAATGATAGTTCATCAACAACAAAGTTCTAATAGGCTGGATTTAATCCAGTTAAACTTCTGAAACACTCGCGTTTCGTTAGTACAAGCTTCACTGTTGCTAACGTTAGTTCACCAACAGTCAGAGCGCTCCAGGCAACGCACGGTAATAACAAACCTGCAGAATTAACTCTTATGGAGTATTCTTTCTTAAATCTGTACGTTTCATGTGCACTGAAACACAAATTGTTGTGACAAAATGAGCTCAAACTGTGCTGATGTGTGTGTGAGAGACAGGAGCCGTTTGTGGCGCAGATGCGGCTCTGATTGCGGTGTAGCAGCGGAAAGTGCGCAAACGGGGCTCCGTGTAAAAACACGACAGAGACAAGGGGTAACGTTCAACCACGACCAGGCCTGAGCAGAGAGGCCGTTTCTCTCGAGTGTCCAGACTTTAAGCTGCAATCTGTCAGTTTCATCTGATACAGCGAATTAAAGTAAACAGCCTGGTCCGCCTTTCAATGTAAACACGGCACGTTCATCCCATGATGCACTCTTTGGCCTATGGACTGTATTTGTATATTTTGTATTTTTTTCGTAAAAAAAAAAACATTTTGTATTTTTTTCGTAAAAAAACATTTTGTATTTTTTCGTTAAAAAAAAACAATTAATGTGCCAAAATAAGCGCTGCACGCCTCTCCCGCATTCCTGCATATAAATGGAGAAAAAAAAGTCCATCTGAAGGCGTTAGCTGCCCATCACCGTCTCTTTCACATTCCAATGAGTGTCTCGGTGCAATCACGATGAATACGATCAGAGATTTACGACCCCGTTTCAACGCAAACAAAGCATTCTGGTGCGTAAATGAGCCTCTTTAACGAGGCCAGTCTTAATCGCCCCCTGTTTTTCTTATCTCAGACCAAACGCGACCATTAATCTAGCAGTTTCACCCTGCAGATTCCCCCTTACCTATTCTCAATTTCTCACTGCACCAGAGCAGATTTTCAATCGCCACATATTTGAATTAACATTGCGGCCATTCAGTTTTGTCTAAAATGTGGCTGAAAACACGTCGCCAATTCAGTAACATGTTTTTTTTTTCGTGTCTCTTGCAAAACGAGCAAATAAACGTTTACAAGCTGGTCCATTCCAGACAGAAACGTCTCAAAGTTTCGAAACCCACTTCCCCCACATTTAAGATTATTTATTTTAGCACATAAAGTACAAAAAGACTCAGGACCAACAGGTAGGCCGGGCAACGTCTTGCAGAACTGCAGGGAAAAAACATGCATTAGCACAGAGCGCTTCAATCAGTTCAGGTGTAAAAACTCAGCAGTTCTGAACTTTTTCAGAACTCACCGCTACGGAGCTTTGGGGGTCCCGATCCGCATAAACAGGGGGTGCAGGCGGGGGCATATGGGCAGCTATTCCCCACTGCTCAAATCCTTCTCCTCTCTGCAGCGCAAACTCCCCCTTCAGAATTACACTCTTAAAAATACACTCTTCCCCAGCGCTGCAGATTCTTCGCTATTCCAAAATCACTGCCGTCTCACAGGCGCCACATCGCCGGAGCGCCTTTACAATCCCACAGTTCCGTACAGAGGCTCCAAAAACACCAGAATTTTTTTTCTTTTCTTGCCGTCTTGTTCCCAAGTTCTTCTTGTCTTTTTTTTAACCCTCCTCTTTCCTCCCCGAACAGCTACAGTCTTCGGATCCGAAGAGAGTCGAGGCGTTTCAGACACGGACGAGTCACAAACTCGCTGGGCTCCACATCCTGAGACACGGCCACGGGGTCCACCAACGCTCCTCTCGGCTCGACACTCGCGGAGGGTCCTGCTTCTTTTCTCAGACGCTTTTGTCAGGTTTACGATTTCGCTCCCTCCTCCTTCTAATTCTCTCCCTCTCTCTCCAAGCCCCTTCAAGAAATGTCACTCCCCCTTGAAACCCGAGATGTTTCCTCACTGTAGTTTTTCGCTCCTCCGCCAAAGAGCGAGTCCAGACTCCGAGCGCTCCCTCCGCTCCGGACACGCACTGCTGTTCGCGGAGCAGACCTCCTGCAAAAAAAGAAAAAAACTTTTGGCCCATAAGAGCGTCCCCCTCCCCCATCCCCCATCCCCTCTCCAAACTGACGATTTCTCCGAAATAGCGCCGCCTCTCTGCCGCAGCCGTGCACACACGCTCACTTAACACACGCCTTTTCACACGCGTGAAAAAAACCTGGGCTCCCCTCACTGCACGTGACAGTCCGGGGAGTCGTGAGTGGGGAAGATGGACACGTCGTGTTTTGTTACACGATTGTTCTGGTCATTCTGTTGCGTTACTGTTTATTGTCTATTCATTATTTTTTCTACTGTCTTATTTTCTTTTATTTTTTGCATTCGGCAGGACAATGACACAATAATTTCCCTCGGGATATAGATAAAGTTCTTTCCTATCTTGTCTCTTTTAAAGGACTTACCTGTGCAAGGAACAGTGCTCATACACACCACCATTCAAATGTTAATGAACACAGTGTGGATTTAAATACAGCGTTGCAAAAAGTGTTCTTGAGTGTTTAACTAAATATTTCAAGAATTCTGTGACCAGAAACAGAATCAAATGATTATATAATAAATTTGTATCAGTTTGTAGTGATCTGTCTTGCCACATAGAATGTGATCTGATTATTATATTATTATTATTATTATTATTATTATTACTATTATTATTATAACCTTTGAAGAACAAGGCTGTTAGAATGGTTATGACCACTGTGAGAGGTAGTTCTATTTCCATAATGTGTGCACCATTTATTCACTGATAGACACAAGTTTGTCCTTCCTTTAACTACTTTTGGCAGTTATTCCATTTATGTAATCTATTTTTCTGTGTAAAGTACACATTTGAATCAAGCAAATTCATTCACTTTTTCAGTGTAGAATTAATGAAACACTACAACATTTGAGTAAACTATAATTCAGATGAACGCTAAAAATTCAGTATATGTTTTGCTGTGTAAAGTGACATTACAGCTACGCAAACATGGATCTGTCTTCTTGGGAGTTGACGTCATTTGCCATCGACACATACAGGCTACACCGTACAGCGATTTGTGGGTTTTTCCGTGAGGCCTTATCTCCAGGCTTTTTCACCGGGGTGGGGGCAGATTGATCAATGACCCCTAAACGTCAGCAACAGAGGGGGGCCTCACTACTGCGCTCCGTTCTCTCTCTCCAAGCTGTCTCTTCCATTGGCCAGGGCCTTTTCAAGAACCCCCTTCTCCCCACCCCCTCCCTAAAAAAACTCACCATTGCATTTGAGAGGAGGGAGCGGAGGCTAATATGCTTTCTCCTCTTATTTTTCTCTGCTTCTCCCTCTATAAGAAGGCCTGCCTGCTCCCCTTTTCTTTTCTTTTTTTTTTGCCTGCAGAAAAGAAACGTCCTCTTTCGCTCAGAACAGGCCAGCTAATAAGGCTGTTAAAGAAAGTGAGAGGGTGCTGTGTCAATGGAGCCGTCCATCTCTGTTCTCTCTTTTTCTCTGTCTTTCTTGCTTTCACTCATTCTCTTTCTTTCTCCCCCTCCATTTTCTCACCCTTGCTTGCTCAGTAAAGCCATCAGGGACTTGATAGAAAAGGTGACAGCTTTGACTGAGGGTGCGAGGAATGAAAAGAGAGGAGCTACAGGTTTAGAGGGTGCGAAAAAAAAAGGGATGGACGGGCCTTTCAGGAGTGTCCCGGTCGCCTGTCCAAACCTGATTTACACTGGTTTCATGCTAGTCTTCCCAGGCTCGGACACTGCGGAAGCCCTGTAGGGGTGCCACAAAGGCCCACATAGAGAAGAAAAAGAGACAGGTCATGTCTCTGTCAGTGGACCACTGTTGTCCTCAATAAGGCTGGGTATCGAAATGCCATAATTTTATGCTACTGAATAATTTCGGCACCACAGAGTGTCAAAAAAATGACCTATGAATGGATTATTATGAGTATTATTCATTACTAGGTTCAAAAGCCCATGTTTCAGTGAAGTGTGTTCATCCTACACTCTCATCAAAATTGGTTCTACACAGTAACAAAAAAGTCCTGTGACTGGCAGAACTATTTTTTAAAAAAACGATGATCTAAACAACCATTTAACCAGACAAAGAACCATTTACCACTCAGACGGTTCCTTTAGTGTTCATGCAAACCAATGCCTTCACTGAAGAACCCGTTTTTTCATGATAAGCAAAAGAAGAAAGGAATATCTCTCAAGGGCTGTTGAGTTTCTTTACTGGGGTGCTATTCTCTTCAAGGATTATATGCAATCAATTTCCCAGTATTAACTCTTACAACATTGGACTAACCGTTTGGCCTCAAATGAACAAGCTGATTTTACAGACCACCATTTTCCAGTGGAAATAGCGCTAACACAGCGAGGCTAAACTTCAGCATTAGCATAGCTGCATAATAGCGTTGTAAATGCAGCTTTAACGGTTATTACGAGGCCATTCATCTGTGTAGTTAATATTTAGTTGTTTGTGTGAGCTCATCAGTATGGGTGGGGAGTGTTACTAATTACTTTATTCGCTAAACAGGCTTAATGAGGCACAAGACCAGGCCCGCCATTTGTCTTTCCCTCAAATCCAAACAGCATTTTATGATTGATTTGGTCCATTTGTTTATGATTTATCCGAGGGTGGTCTGCCTGCTTCAGAGGAGAGCATAGTCCAACCTTTCTGAAGAAGCCCAACCTCGCTGAAGAAGCCCAACCTTTCTGAAGAAGCCCAACCTTTCTGAAGAATCTTACCTGTGGGCAGGTTAACCATAATCATTACACATTTACAATTAATCACTCTGTCATACATGTTAAAAAGGGGAACAAATTCCAACGTGTAAGGATAATGGGTAAGATTTATTTTACTTTAGTTTTCTGAAACCCAGGTATAGGAGTCAATCTGCTGTCAAAGAAAAGCAGAATATAACAGAAATTCTGATAACAGCTTTATGCCATAACAGTTATCGCCATTGTGCAATATCGAGTAATAATTTTCACAAGTGCGTAAACAGTTTGGAAATGTGGGTCTGTTGTGTTTTTAGATAAATATGGACATCTTTACTCCCTTGTAAGTTCTTGGCATCACAGCTGAGATTTAATTCTACAGCACTGGTGACCGAGGTTTGACACAGCGAGCCTGTTGATTTTACACACTGACCTACTTCCTCTTGTTTATTTGTCTCTTTTAAACCTGGTTCCCCCACATCAGGGTCAGCCCATGCACTTAATTTGGTCACATTTGATGTAATACAAGCTTTAAGCACAAAACTAGGTGGAAGTTCATTACCACAATCATGTAGCATTACAGCAATGGTAGTTTTTAAAGTGATTTTGATGAGACTGCCTCTCATTTCTCAGTTTCTGCCCATTTAAGTCAATGCCAGTTCCTACCCACTGTCTAGGTCTCGCCATCACATGATGCCAGCACACTGGGAATATGAAGGCTAGCTTACGCTTCATCTGAGACAAATAAAGGGTCACCACATCCTCTCAAACTGCTGTGATGTAATTGGACATCTTAACATTCTTAGAGGAAAAAACTAAAAACCAATTCTGTTATGTCAGCTAATAGATACACTGTATGGACAAATACAGTATTTGGACGTCTGAACATTACACCAACAGGGACTTTTATGACATTGCATTCAAATACATAGACACTAATATGGAGTTGGCCCCAACATTGCAGCTGTAATATCTTCCACTCTTCTTGGATTTTGGATGGGGTTGAGGTCAGGGCTCTGTGTGGGCCAGTCAAGGTCTTCCACACCAGACTTATCCAGCCACGTCTTTATGGACCTTGCTTTGTACACTGGGCACAGCTGAGCTGGAATAGAAAAGGTTCTTCCTCAAACACTGTGCCCAAAATGTCTTCGTTTGCTCTTCACTGGAAGTAAGGAGCCACCAGAATACAATAATTAAGAGGTGTGTCCCAGATTTTGTCCATATAGTGCATTCATACTGAAGAGATGGGAAAGTGGAAGGGCCATCCTACCTAACCAGACAGCATAAGGTCATTTTGGGTCTTTTGGACTCTCAGCCATAGGTGGCTGTGGCATTGCCAGGGATTTATTTTGTATTTATGAGACCAACACTTAGATGGTTGCACCAACTGAAAGCAGTCTTTCTATTTGACTGTTGTTATGTTACTATGCACAGTATGTGTCTACAAATCTATTCAAATGAATTATTCATTCTTTTGTAAAGCAATAATTTCATTCATGGTCAAAAGTTAATATTTGCTAGAAATTTGCTACAGTGTCTGGAATAATTAAAATTTTCATTTTATTTACTGAAACCAAATGCAGCTGATATATGGGGTCAATTAAATTAGACACACCCAGTCTAATGCTAGTCTTATTGAACCTAGACATCATTTAAATAGAACCTGTCAGCTAAAGTTTCAACAAGCACTGTGATCAAATGAAATTTACAGAATAGGTAATAAGGAAAGTTTTGAAATATTTTCAACTGGAAAGGGTTACAAAATGATTTCTTAGGTGCTGGGACTCCAGTAAGCAACAGTGTGAACCGTTTTATGAAAATAGAGAAGACTGACCCCACATTTGCCAAAAACACTTTAAATATCTTTGTATAATTTGGAATAATGTTCTTTGGACTGATTAGTCAAAAATTGAGCTTTTGGAAGACAGTGGTGCCATTTAGTGTGAAAAATACATCCAGCCCTGTTTTTGTTACCTATTATTTCTGAATTTAAATTATGAGTAAAACAATTGAATGAAAAAAGTAAACGTGCATCAATTTTGCGGAAGAATATAAGATTATTATTTTCTGCATTATCAAAACGTGACCTTTCTATCAAACCTTCGACAATGACATTCTGTGTTCTAACCTTCAGACTTCCTGCAGCACCTGAGGAATTCTTTCAAATAAAATTTTTTGCCAGGTTATAATTAATGCTTTGAATGTGAATGAGTCAGATCCTGTGCAGGATGTTAATAATGTGAAACTGGATGTGTGTGTTCTTGTGTGTTTAGAGCATTGGCCCCAGGCTCTAATATGAACCATAGCCTTACGACACGTGTTGTAGGGGCTTCGGGGCCATAGTGAAGATCAAACCACTCATCATAAATCCGAGGGTCAGTCTGGAGCGCTTTCACTAGGCGAAGGTTAGGTGTAACTGAAGCTGAAAGGGGGTAAATAGGCCAAAAGTTTTACAACATGCCATTTCAACATGAGGAATTGATTGCATATTGATAAAGGATTCGGCTAAAATCTGTCTACTTTTAAAGCCATAAAAACTGAACAACAAAAAGTGAAATGATCTTTGGAGTTTTTTGAACCTGCTAGAACTGGGCCGCCGTCATCATTTGCTGTAAAGCATGCTAAACAGTGCACTACTAAGTTGGAATACAATTTGCCACCTAACTGAAGATGGGCAGCTTATGCCAGCGCATCAGTGTGTTTTAAAAGAGCCAGTAATGAGCCATAAATGAGCTATAAATGTCAGTCCAGAATGATTTGTTTGAAATAACAGTTGTCATGCATCTCCTCATCTGCCCTAAGGCTTCATTAGTGCTCTAACCTTCCTCAACCACTCAAGAAACTCCTTGGCATCCCAGACCTACAGGTAGCTTAAGTGTGTGTGTGTGTGGGGGGGGGGTGTATGGGTGGGCGCTGGGGCTAGAGGGTTAAGCCTCCAGATTCCTTGAATGTTTGGGCCAGTGGACTCAGAAGTGCTTGAAATAACTTGCATGCCTGTATCTAGGCTTTCTTCGGGTCTAGGGAAAGCAAAGCAATAGAGGTCCTTAATTCTTTAGTCTTTGGGGGGAAAAAAAATAGATTTATGATTCCACATAGTTATAGCATTAAATATTGTTCTTTCGTGACTAAATACCAGAGTGTATGTACAAGCAAATATTTGGTGATTTAACATGCACAAATTCAATATGATATGGTTTATTTCTTATTCACATCTCAGAATAAGCGGAGAAAGTGTGTAACGTCTTGTTTTGCAAAAAAAAAAGACAAAAAACATAATTTTCATCACTGAATCATTCAGAAAAAGACAAACTTGACACTGTAGAAGACTATACTAATAAAAATACAGACTTGACAATGTTTGAGAAGAAACTAATAAAATGTTTATTGTATGTACCAAGTCATTCACTATATTTTATATAATTATGAATAGAGCAATTATACTTTAAAAGAAAATTGGCATTTCAAAGGCCCCAAAGGCTGATACAAATGTCCTAAAGTGCATAATTAAAGTAAAGGGCTAAACCAGTTTAGTGTGCATAGCAACTAATAATTTATCTAAAACTAATTCTCATCCATTATATATAAATTACATTCTTTGACATTCGTTGTGTATCTCATTGTAAAAATCCTAAAAATGTTGACATTAAATAGAATGTGTTACCACACAATATTACTACACACACAAACCTATGTACACTCAGACACACACACAAACACACACACACACACACACACACACATTTTCACATAATGTGTCCCAACAGCAGACATGACGTTCCGTGGTTAAAGTCGTAGAAAAGCTTTTTGAAAGGCATTACACTTTTGTGTTACTTTAAGCTGCCATAAGGACATCTTATGAGAGGAGAATGCCCCATTCCCTCATGATATTGCATAACAGATGGAAGGTTTTGGAAGGTTTATTTATTGCACTGAATCATGAGATTCTATGTTGAAACAGGGATGTCCTGATAATGTGGTAGCCTGCTCTGCAGGAAAGCTGCTATCTCAACACTAGCCAGGCAGCAATGACTGGTTCCCTGCTGACCCTAGAACTGTTCCCTACACCATCTCTACACCATGACGGGCTTTATTTAAAACTGTGCTGTGATCAGCATCTGTTGCATCAACAAAAAAGTACCTCCTGCTAGTGCATCTTTTACCTGGACCAGCCCGAACATGACAGTTAATGCCTGAGGGTTCTTGACATCTCCAAGTTTTAAGCTCAAGCTACCGGAAATCAAGCCATCCTGATCACCTCTGTCTTCAATAAATCATGGACATCGATTTAATACCTACAGATGCAGTGGGCTTCCTAACAGAAGCAGCTCAAAGATTCGCAAACAACCCAGTGTATCCATTATCAACAGGTCGACCACTTAGCTAATGTGTCAGCATATACTATTCCTTCGAACTATTCCTCTGACTCAGAGTGCTATAAAGTGTAACCTCATATTTTTTGCTAGCGAAATAATGCTATCCAGAGTACTGTGGGGAAAAAAAGCACATTTTTGTGAAAGAATATAAAGGAGCAAAGGTTAACAGTCATGCAGTTTTTTTATTCCGGTTTAGCAAGATGCAAACCCTGAGTGCAGCATTTTCTTGAAATGCAATAGTGATATGGGGTCTGTTTCTCAACCCACTGTGCTTGTGGTCCCAGGCCAATGATAAGAGCCACTTTATCTCATTGTTTGGTTGTCTGGAAGACACACTGTTTTTCATCCCCCAGAGCAGAATTGGGAAATTACTACTAGTGAACAGCAATCGGTGAGTGATACACTCAACTTATGCAATGCTGGCAGAAGAGGTTAAACATCAGGCAAGGAACGTCTCAACAAGATTAAAAACAAGCCATGCCATTTGTCAGGCTGTAAATAAAGATACGTGCAAGAAGTTTCCTTCAGCGTGGCCTCCTTCTGATAAATGATTCCTTGGATCTGCCAGGATCCCACCATGTTAATATGCTACAAGAGACGCAAACCCAATAGACCCAGTCATACTGCGTACAGACCCCATCATGTTATCTCTCCTGTTAGCAGACAAATAATCCTGTGCTTGTAAATCTACACGAAAACTATAGGATCCAGCCTAAACATTACATGCTTTCACTGCTATCAGCAGATGATAACTACTGTGTGTCTGCTAATGGCTGCAGAGTCACTGAATAGGTTAAGCATTAGTGCTGACAGCGTGGACCCACGGATCTCTTCTGTCTGGACTGGCAGGAAACACAGTTAAACATTTCCAGCATCTCTGTCGCAAACAAATTGCTAGACAACCCTCAAAATGTCTGATCATATTTCCCAGTGTTAGAGACCTTTTAGAGAACATTTCTGATCCTTATGCGTGTCTCTGCTTCTGATTCTGAGAAGAACAGTTTCTAATGTTGTTTGACCTCTGTATAACAGAGGTATTATTTTCATGTACTGGCAGTAGAGGTTCTGAAATGCGTGGTCCAAAAAAGGGGTCAGTTGAGAAAGTAAAATGCAGTATTTTTTTCCCTCGGCTTACTCAGTAAAGGGCCCACATCCTACATCTCATCCTATTCTTTAGATTTAGAAAGGATGTTTTGGTAACCGTACTTTTAGGACTGATCCATGTTTAAAAAAAATTCCATACTGAAACACTTCTTAGAACTTGTGATGCCACAACCATCAGAGGCCAGGAGTACCAGAGAGCATATTTGGCCTCTACCTACTGTGGTGCTAGCCAAAACAGGCCTTTTTGGAAAAGAAAACTGAACATTTAGCATCGGATATGATGTGGTGATGTGGCGTGGTGATGGGGTGGTCTGTTCTAAAAACTTTTAGATGAAAGTGAATAGAAGTCAAGCTGAATGCCCAGTATTAATATGCTCAAACGCTCAGTAATGTAACTGTTTACATTTGTGTGTTGAAATACCCTTTTTAAAAGATGTAAATCATTCATCATCAGATGAGTGTTGGATATAGAGTTCTTCTATACCATCTTCTCACAAGAAGTACCACAGAGTGGCCTTTTAACCTCATTAAGGACCACACTGAGTAAAAACCCCAGCCTCAGCCATTTCTAAGCTTCTGACCAATGCACAAACAAATCTTCAGTTTTCATGTTGCACATGTGAGTGCTGCAGACTAGCAAGAAAACAAGAAGGCCCTCTTGTAGCTTGTCTGGAACGTCTCGTGCACAATTAGTCGTGTTCTAATAAGCCCTTGCAAGCTTTTATGATTCTAATGAACATCAAGCATGGTTTATTTTCACCTCTCAGACGTTCATGTCTGAGGTGCACAAAGCCTACAAGGAGGAACAAGTGCTGGAGAACATGTAATATGTAAGCTGAAGATCAAATCAGCTCTCAGGGTGCAGGTTTTGTGGAACGCCTTCAGCATGGTGACTATACCTGTGTTTAGATAAATCACAGGAACTTTGACCTAGCCAAAGTAACTATTTCAGCATGGACTTGACAGGGTAGGAGATTTATGGGTCATTACAGTTAGAAGATGGGGAGAAATTGCTTGTAGAAAAGTGTAATGTGTAAAAAGGTGGAGTAAAAAGTAAAAAGTATTTCCAAAACTATCCAGACAGCCCTTCATATAAGTGAATTCCACTGTTTTTAAGGTGCCCCAGTTGTTGACAGAGGTGTTTAACTGTATACACATGGTTTCTCCAAAAACACTATCAATATTATGTGGAAAACAGACAGAATGTGCACATATTTAAGCATGACTACACATTATAAAAGATATATTATAGAGATTTTAATAGACATTAAGAGATTTTAATAGAGATTAATAATACAGTTTAAGTATAATGAAGTAAAAGTACAAACTATTCAAAATGCAAACAATGAAGCAAAAGACAAACGCCCTGATTTTACAACTACTAAGCTCTTTGTCCTGATGCAGATGTTCAAAAGGATTAAATCTCAGTCATGCTGTTCGTGATTGTGATTTTGTGTGAAGTGATGTCTTTCACTGAAATGACTCACTCAGTCAACTTCACAAAAGAACTTTTTAAAAATAACCTAAACAGCCAATTATTATTAAAATACACACACACACACACACACAAGA
>JBBIGA010000146.1:9181542-9212822 GCA_037576975.1 Alestes dentex
AATCTCTACATTTGCACAAGACAAATCGCTATGTTAGCTTTGTACAGGGAAGGTATTCTCTGCAGTATATATATATATATATATATATATATATATATATATTATAAGTCTGTATACAAGACTGTATTGTTATAGTCTGCCTGTTGTCTCCCCCCATAGTATACTGTATATTTTATTTTTTAGGTAAAGTATTTCTGTATATTCAGAGATATATTTATACATCCAGATTTAATTATAATTAATTCCCCCCTTTGTTTTACCCTCCAGTTTTACCCTCTTTGTTTTACCCCCAGTTTGATCTGTCTGAGTGTGCTGCTGTTGTGTTGTGTTGTATGTCGCACCTATGGTCCAGGAGGACAACAGTTTGTCTCACTGTGTATTTAACGTATACGGCTGGAATGACAATAAACCTCTATTTGACTTGACTTGATCTGAACATGGACACATAACAGGGAATCTTACGAAGGGAATGGTCACAGGAGACACAGTGAAAACCACAGGCAGGAAACAAGAAAGGGCCACGGTGGACCAGAACAAACACACAGAAGGGGGCATATGTACTGGGTCAGAATAGGAAACACCTGGGAAGGGGTGGACAAGACACAGGTGAATATATTTATGAAGGGGCGAGACTAAGATGGAGCTGACAACCAAAACAAAAGGCCACATGGCACAAAGGCAGAAAGGGGCAAAATGAGGCAGACTGTGACACTATATCATGAGTAGACGTCAGGACTAGGAATAAAATGCAAGAAAAACACAGGAAAGTGTAAACATTTGTAAAATTGCATAAATTGTGATAAAATAACCATAAGTATATCCGACTACATTAACTTTACTCCCTGCATGCATTACATTGACTATATTATTGTTAACAAACTACTAACATAAGGTAACTTGTCCTAGCTCAGAGTCATAATACTTGAGAACAAATTAGACCTTATCAAGCATGCCAGTTGGTGAAAATGAAAACTATTCCATGAAACAACATGATTTGCATGAAAATATTAGATAAACATATCACTGTGGACATTAAAGTGGGTACATTTTTCCCTTAAATTTTAGTAGTCAAGAAGTAATATTGTCTGCTTGTGCAATAAGTTATTTTGTTTACACAGATCACTTTGTGTAAGTAAAACTGTCTAAAAAGTGGGTTAAATAATCTTGCAACAACGTGATAATGAGAAATAGTATATAGACTGACTAGATTTAAAATGCTTTCACGTGCTAAACCATTGTATCATCGCCATAGAGAGCAATGAATACCCAGGATGTAGGTGTAAGATCCCACTTCAATAGACAAAGAAATGAAATCCAAACATAAATGAGTAGGAAACGTTAACGGGTTTAATAAAGTCACAAGCAAAATTAGAAATTACTGTGACAGGAAGTTTTATAAAGAATCCACAAACAGACTGAAACAGAGAGAACTTTACATAGAGAACATATTTTGTTGTTTAAATTGAATGGTGCACCAACATGTTCGAGCCAAAGCTTGACATGATACGTGATTAAAACAATGACGTACTTCAAAATTTTGCACTCTAATCTTAAAGGTACTTTCACCATTAAGCACATTAAGTGATTAATATTTGATTGGTATACAACAAAGCTATCATTACTACTCTTTTAGACTTGGTTTTAGTTATATAAAAATAGCCATCTTTCTTCCTAAGCACACTGGTGCCGTGGGTTGCAGACTGCTACATGCAAGCATGTGTTCTACCTTTTTTAGGGCAAAGACAAGCTTACAGCTGTTAATGCAGACTGTGTAAAACACACTAGCCTGCAAAAGCACTTAGCATGATAGTGCACTTGAGAGAGCATTTATAATTCCAGTGGAATGCATAGTAAGCTAAAGTACAGGAAAAAAGGCCAATTTTCTGGTAACAGAAAGATTGTTACCTGGCAATGACTTAGTAAAGTAGTAAGTAATATAATATGATAATATTAAATCTTGCTTTGTAGGGGAAATTCATTTCAAAACATCACTGCTTTCAAGTGCAACCATTCAAAAATTCAGTATTTAACTAACAGTACCTAATTTAAGAAACACATAG
Organism: Alestes dentex; assembly: GCA_037576975.1. Lineage (NCBI taxonomy): Eukaryota > Metazoa > Chordata > Actinopteri > Characiformes > Alestidae > Alestes > Alestes dentex. The sequence goes on from JBBIGA010000146.1 coordinate 9,183,603, forward strand.
AAGATCATTATACCACATCAGCCACATTAAAATCACTGGTGTGTCACAACTGGAGCTTTCAAGGGGTGGGAAATATTAGTTTGCAAGTGAAACTGATATGTTGGAAGTTGATACCTGTTTGGTTCAATCCCACAGAAGAGGTACTGTAACACAAACTTCTGAAAAAGTGAATGCTAACAGTGATGAAAAGGTGCCAGAACACCAGGGCTGTGTAACATCAAACCAGTCAAAGTGCCTACGATGGACATGTGAGCATCAGAACTGTACCATGGAGCGATGGAAGAGGGTTCTCGAGATCTCAATCCAATTGTGCGTCTGTGGGATGCGCTGTTCAACCCACGGAGGTCCACCATTACAATGTGCAGGACTTCCAGGATCTTCTGCTAATGTCTTGGAGCCAGATAACTGGTCTTGTGGAGCTGAGAGATGGAAGCTGTTTTGACAGCATGAAGGGGACCTACACAAAATCAGACATATGATTTAAATGTTATAACTGATCAGTTTATAATAATACAATGTCAGGACAACTAGAAACAAATTAGCAACACACACCACTGAGATAAAAGCCTGTCATCCAAAACTGCTAGCATGGCCTTAAGTGAAAGCTAATGAGGCATGTTAGCAGGTAGCAATATCTCACTTCTAGCTATACTTGACTGGGTTTTGTTCATTATTAGCAACATTAGCATACATTTGGGAGAGTATTACTTTAATCCCCCACCAGGCATGGGGAAATGAGATAGATGATCTGGGGTGTAGGGTGTTTGTAGAGAGTTAAGCTGGGTCGGATTAGAAGTTGAGGGTTCTGTGGGGATACAATAAGCCAAAGATCCGGGTCTCAGGGGATAAAGCACCTAACAGGCACCCCAAATTTTCCAGCTTCAAAGAAACATTCTCTTAATCAGTGCTGAGGGGAGGTCCTTTGATGGAAGTCTTCAAACAAGGGTGTGCTATCTTTTACCCCACTAGCATCCAATGTAAAGATGCAAAGATGTAGAAATGCACCACAGGAATACCATTCAGCATGGAGCAAGATGGTGTCAAGATCTCTGCTGTGTCTTATTCCATAAACAAGTTACAATTCTAGACAATCAGTTGCAGTAAAAGAGGTCACCAAGTCAATTCAAGGCATAAACACTGGCCAGAATCCATTCATCTGCCACAAACTTGCCAGTAACGTGCAGCATTATGTTGAAAATATATTTTCATTGCCTATGCATGCACTGAGAAGTTTCAAACTTACTTCCCACACTTTACAACAGCGAAGAGCCAACATAACAAGCCATTTTCATCTTCTAGCCTATTGCATTCTTTTCTGTTTGGATTCCATTCTGCGCTTCCACACATATGTGACCCTGAGGCCAGTGTGGCTTCTATAGAGACAGGCTGGATTAGAGACAGCAGGGTCCTGGGTTAACCGTAGTGTGAATAGCAGCACAACGAGACTCCGGCTCGCTGTGCTGCGCTGTCTGCCCTCCTAATCTGCTAATGTATTCCTAGGGTCAGGAGGTCTCCTCACGAATCAATGGCTGGGATTTACACAGCTTTCCCCTGGAATGTGCGCCGTCCGCACTCTTCTCCGCGCCCCAGGAAAAACATCCACCTCTGTTTGCAGCGCCATCCAATTTTCCACAGAATTTGACCACTAACAAGAGAATAAACGCAGGCATGCAGCAACTCTCCCCATGTCAAGTATTTATTATCTGAGGCCATTTACCTCTTTCCATGCCTAAACTGATCAAAAAGGTTAAAAAAAGTCATAGTAACACTTTATTTTAAGGAACACACATTGAGGGTTTAAAGTTTTAACAATGTACAATGAAGTACAAATTTACTTAAGTTTTGTTCGTTATGTCCTGTATAAGTACATAGTTAGACATAAAATGAGTAATTACTGCATTAGTTGTAATAACACAGGACAACACTTTCTTAAAACCACAATACTGAGCATATGGTAATAATTACATTTACATTTTGGTGTATAGGTGGCAACATTTGATTTCTATTGGTTCTAGGTGATCCTGAGCTTCAGGATATATGATCCAAATGACTGAACATCTCATGTCAAATTACTAACTAAAAAGCAAGCAAAACCACTTATTCAAAGCAATAGTTTGTCAAAAATCAAATGTGCACAATTATGCCTTTTATTCATCAGTCAAGGCATGTTTGGTGTCTGAAGTCTGCTTTTTTAGTTATAGATTAGCTTATGCAGCTAACAATCAATTGAAACTAACAGTCCACTCTTTAGCACTATGTTAACCCAATCTCACGAGTTTTCGCGCAGCCATCATGAAATACAATTTAATCAAAATACGTGCTCCGATCACGATTAAGTGCTAGGACAATGCTTCACTTTTTCGTGCTGGGACAACGCTACACTACCCGAAGGATTTTCATGCGCACTGCGTTAAATCACCAGTCTCTGCGCTAACTGGTGACTCTTACGGTTAGTTTAAGGTTAAGGTTAGGGTTAGGTTAAGGTTAGGGTTAGGGTTAGGGTTAGGGTAAGGTTAGGGTAAGGTTAAGGTTAAGGTTAAGGTTAGGGTTAGGTTAATGTAAGGAATCAACTCATTACTTCTCTCCTACTGTCCGGGTAGTGAAGCGTTGTCCTAGCACAAAAAAGAGGAGCGTTGTTCTAGCACAAAACAAAGCCCTGAATCGTGATCGGAGCACATATTTTGATGAAATTGTATTTTGTGATGGCTGCACGAAAACTCAACCAGGCTCGTTAACTGCATGCACACACATCACACATTCTGTAAATTAGTCCTAATCAGTTTAAACAGAGATAATTATGCTGTCCATAATAAAACTGCTGGACAATATTCACCATATGCTTAGGTGAACACAAAAGTACACTGTGACAAGATTTTTATAATGATATTGATAAAATATCACCACATTGCCCACCCCTCAGATAAAAACTAAATCATCTACTTTTTCTGACTAGATAATCACTACATCAGCTACATATCTGTGTAACATTTGAATATTGGGAGTGTGCAATGTTTTTCACCACGGAGGGGGAAGCTGAAAAGCCCCTGGCTTAGTGCTTTTAGCTTATTGATGAATAAATAAATATTAATTAGTGACTACTGAAAATCTAGAATAGGGCAGTATTAGCTCATATTCCAGTATATATAGAAAACATTTGTTCCCATTTCTTTAATCTACTCAATATCCCAAAAATATGACTCTGTGACAAGCACAAAATAGTATTTTTGCGACAACCAAATGATTCAAAGCAAAATATAAAGAAATGAGAGGTAGCTCAATTCTTTTACACTGTACTGTATATGAACTGTTCTTTTCATTACCATTGGTCCTAAAGCTACTTTATTTTATCCTCTTAAAAGTTATATATCCACCATCAGTCTAATATAACTAATGGCTGGTCTCATCATTGCATTTCATATCCTATGATGGTGATTCAACTGACTCTTAAGTTCCAGCAGTTCATCAGTAAGGAGATGTATGAGGAGGAGGACAGCTCAGCTCAGACTAGTCACTGGGGAGGATTCAAAGAGTTCATTCTATTCATCTACCACCAAATCTAACCCCAGCACAAACCATTTCAACTCGACTTCTCCAACAGAGTTCAAGCAAATCCAAGGGATCTTTATGGAGAATGTTACTGTTTCAGTGCTTGAAAACAGCAAAATGTTGAAAAGATAATGACAAAGAAACCTATTAATATATGCAAACACATGAGTTAACTGTAATTTAGTGACATGACCAGGTAATCCAGCCATGAGTCATATCCTAACAATTTAGCTCATGAATAGCTGCTTCCTTTTTTTCATTAGCCCATTTAGAGTCAGCAAAATGACAAAAGGTCAATGATCATCAATACGCTGTTACACAAAAGTTCAATGCTAATTAAATTTAGTGTCAAAATTCCTTTATTTTTAGTACTAATCACGATGTTCTACTCAAGTACTCGCATTTAGCCAAGTCCAAAAGAGCTACAACAGGGCTCTGGTTCTCTGTGCTAAAGTAAAAATGCTCATCTGGATTTCCATCACAGAAATGTTACATGAGCTGCCAGTCAAAAGCATGACAGGCTGTGGGAGAATAACTGTGGAAGAGCAGGAGGATGGAGGATGAAAACAGAGGGATTCCATCAGATCGCTACCCCCTCTCCCCATGGCCTTTATTAGCATGATCTCCCCATTCATCCGACCATGCGGGTGTTTTCTGTGAGGCCACGGGGGTCAGGAGAGTGATAAACATATAAAGCTGCTGATTCCCACGGAATGTCTGTCTGTCACTCAAGCCAAGTGACAATTTTTTTTAAACCCTGCAACGCTCCCCCAACATCACTGCTATGACCAAACAAGCTGCCAGTGATGGAGACTGGAGGCATCATTAGCTATCCCACTCACATGTAATTACACAACTACATGATTGATTACATTAAAGTTCTTCTTTATTTTGGGTGTATTCTAATTTTCTTTCCATAAAAGAAGACTGTATGCTAAAAATTCAAGTATGTCCCAAAGTTTGTTTATTTCTTTTGAATTCTTGAGTATTGTTAAAGAATATGTTTCTCTTATGTTGCAGTAACAACCTCCACTTTTCTGTGTACTTTTGGACATGTAGCTAAGTAAGAAATAATCAGTCATAAATTACACCATGCGTTCATGGTAGCCAGTGACAAAAGGGACTTGTTAGCTTGTTAGGGAAAAATCATCTCGATAGATAGGCAGCCTGCCTAACACAAATCAGTTCAAACCCCATGCCACAATTTTACAGCATTAACATTATCTCTATTGCAATTCATCCTCTTGCCCTGCACAACATTTCTCACCAGAGTGGCCAAAACTGACGGACAGTGGTGGGCACGCTGCCTGCATTTTTTTTTTTTTTTTTTGGGCCCATCTTAATTGTGTGCCAGGCCAGTCAAAAACAGGAGCTCTACTGCACTGTCTGCCCTGAAGCCTCAATGAAAGGGAAGAATGTACCATGCTAAATGTGCTTTCTGTGGTGGATGGACAGTTGAATGGAACCAAACTGGTGCCACAAGCTCTTTGGCGCATGAAGGCAGATGCTGTCCACTGCTCTAAATGCCATTAGTCGTGGGTGGGTAAACAATAGCTCCACTGGCCACATTGTCATGCACATGGGCATTTTAAGGAGTAAGAGTGGGTTCGTGAATTCTACTTAAATTGCACTTAAACCTAACTCTGACCCTGTACCTTTCCGTGAATGTAAACAGTTTTCTACAGGCTATTTGTTGCCACATAAAAAATTAGCTCTCTAATCCAAGATTACTAATTTACAGTATTTGTCTTTCAACTGCTCTATATCATAAAATAACCACACCAACTGCATCCATCTTTCTCCAATTTCAAAAGCCAAGGGCTCTGTTTCGTAAAATCTGCCTCTGCCACATGTCCATGCCATCGCACAAGTTACAAAAACAGCAACACCCTGTCTAGTTTGTGACTGAATTTCTGTGCTCAATTAAATGATAAAACATGGCTTCAAGCACTGCAAGCAGCTTTTTCCCCTCCATTTTTAGCGAATGTTTCCTTTTGACGCGAAAGGCCTGATGAGGTGAGATAGAGTGAGACAGACGGTGGGGAGACGTGGGTGTGGAGCTCCAGACGCTAGTCCATGTCTCAGGTGATGGATGAAGGGGGTCTAGGCTCTTTCCAAGTGGATCACACTATCACAGCACATAGCCATTAAGGCCAGGCTCAGTGAGAAGAGCAGGCTTAAGAGAGGCTGACAGGAGATGAGCTAATCTTACACCCAGCCTTGCTGCAAGGAAAAGTTCCGACACAGGCTGGGGGTGCGTTCTTTGCTTCTTTATTCTGGAAAAAGCCTCAGTTTGAAGTTCAGACCTTTGTGAGACAAAGCGAATTTCCATCTTGAATTATGTGCATGTGTAACTGTTTTTGGTAATATGAGAGTTCATATTTCATGGGTTTGACTAAATGTACCAAATCATAGGTGTGAATGATGAACCTTGAATTACAGTGATTCATTTTAATACTGGAGCCACAGTATTTATTTAAAATTTGCAGTGCTAGAGATAAAGACAAATGATAAAATAAACTTTTGCTAAGTTAATGACTTAGTTTTTAAAAAGTAATTCTATTTCAGCCAATTTTATATTTATGAAATCCCCTAGTTAACTTAGTCCTTGGTCCATCTTGATCTAAGCCTTGTGTTAACGAACACTGGCTATTAGTACAGTCACTGAAAAAGTTTTGGAAAAAAAATGTACTGATTGAAGTAAAAGTGTTTTTGCACAATGTTTATTTATTTAGTTTGCATATTGAAAAAAATAAACATATATAAAAGAGACTGTATTTTATGTTTTGATATGCAAATTTTAGCAAACAAACATTAAGCATTGTGCAATTAAATGCATACAAAAAGAACCTCATACTTCTTAAATAGTCATCCATTACTTATATCTTCCAGGTCATAATGAGAATTTAATTCAGAGATTTGTTCCAACACTGAACTCAATTCAAAAACCCAGTTCAACCTGCAACAAAAACCCTTGAGGATTTGATTACATTCACCTGAGTTCTAATCACATAACTCTGATTAGTTGGTACAAGTACCCCCATTTTATGTGTAAACCTTTTTGTCAGTATTGTCAGTGATTTATCCTGCATACTCAGTGATTTATCCTGCATACTCCGTTTATCTCCTTTTAGTGTTCCGTTTTTTTTCTTTTCTTGCCTATTTCTCTCAACTCTGATTTTTATCTCACTGTCATTACACTGTTTGCTCATTAGATTGCCTTAGTGGACTTTGATCATAGTTGCTCAGACTCTATAATTCAGATTTTGTCTGTGATGATTTGGATTTGTTCACCTGTTGGACAGTTACCTGGTTTTGGAACATCACTCATATCTGTTTTTGTTGCTCTCAGTCTATTGGAATAAACTTGATTGCCATGTATTCTCTGTGCTTAGGTTCGTTCTGGCTTTACCATGAGAATAGCATTTATAATGCAGAAATCGTGGGATGACTGGATGAAGGTTAAGACCAAACTCATGACCTTCCTTGAAGCTGGAGCTTTGGAAATTGGAGTATGCATGGCTAAGTGCGCCCACATGTTTCTGATTGCCCATCCTTGTTGGTTCCACACAAAGCTACAACATTAAAACCATGTGTAGGTGAAGTAAATAACATTGATTATCTCATTACAATGGCACCTGTCAAGTAGTGGGATATATTAGGCAGCAAATGAACAGGATTGAAGTTGATATGCTGGAAGCAGGAAAAATGGGCAAGCATAAGGATCTGAGTGACTCTTACAAGGGCCAAATCCTGACGACTGGAGCAGCTACATAACAGCAGGTCTTGTAGGGTGTTCCCAGTATGCAGTGGTTACATTTATGGCATTTAGCAGACACTTTTATCCAAAGCAATTTCCAGTCCCTAACCACAGGGAGCAGTCTCCGCGGAGCAACTCGGGGCTCAGGGTTTTGCTCAGGAACCCCGTGGTGGTGTGCTGAAGGTAGGATTCGAATCCATTACCTCTTGGTCCAGAGGCAAGTATCCTACCCACTAGTCCACCACAACCCCCAGTTTGGTTAGTACCTACCAAAAGAGTTGTCAGAAAGGACAACCAATGAACCGTTGACAGGACCACGGGCACCCAAGAATCACTGACGCACATGGTAGCTGATCCAGCAGAAGAGCTAACAACTGTACAAATTGCTAAAAAAGTGAATGCTGGCTATGATAGAAAGGTGTCAGAGGACACGCTGCATTGCAGCTTGCTGTGCATGGGGCTGCCTAACCACAGACTGGACAGAGGGCCCATGCCTACATCTGTCCACCACTAGAAGCGCCTACAATGGACTACGGGGCATTGGAAGAAGCTGGCCTGGTTTGATGAATCAGGTTCTCTTTTATATCATGTGGATATCTGGGTGTGTGCATTGCTTACCTGGTGAAGAAGGACAAACAAGTGTGATCCATGGAAGCCCCACCTGGCAACAGGATCTGCTACTAACATCTGCTTATGTTACGGCTGATCTGTCTATATACACGCATCATAACATGACCAGAACCAACTCACTTCAGTTATGAGTATCAAGTTTTTGCTATATTTTTATTTGTTATATGAAAAACAGCCAGCATCCATCTTAGCCAAATAGTACAACTGAGTTAGCTTATCTGGTGTTTCCACTGCTACATTCATGTCATGTAGTACGGAAAAGCAGCTAAAAACAGAAGAAAATTTGGGACAGAAAGGGAGCACACAAAGATCCATGAAGAATACAGGAGTAGCAATACATCATAAATGCTATGTCATTGCTATGCCCTGTTCATGTTTGTCGCTTCCTTCACATACGACAAAAAAATGTTAAAACTTGATCACTGAAAAACACTGAAGAATCTGAATAGCAAACATATGAATATTAAGATAAATAAAGTATAGAATGCAAATTAACTTTTTTGAGGTTACTAGCTAAGCGAAAGCTAGCAAAGTGAAGCTAAGTGATACTCCAAAAAAGGGTGTCCCTCAGAATCATGTGGTGGTTCTTTTAAAGCTTGTAAGTGAATTCTAATCATCTTTAAATTGCCCCAAGTTCTGAGGAGAAAGAGGAGGAAAAAAGAGAGAGGCGTCAAAGCCTTTTTTTTCTTCCTCTCTTCTTCCCTCAGAATTCCTGGATAATGACTGGGCTGTAACCATACAGCGCCACTTGCTGCCAAGTGAAACAACTTCCTCTGCCAGTTTCTCTCTTTTTATTTCTCTCCATTTTTCATCCCTCGCATCCCCTCCTCTTATGACATGCAAAAAAAAAAAATCATATACAGAATCTGCATTTAATTTGCATGGCAGGCCACTATGTCTTTTTCTCTCTCTCTTCCTTTTTTCCTCCTTTCTCTATTCGACCCTCTCTCTGTTTTTTTGTGCATTCAGCAAATATTTAGGCCAAGTCAGGGATTTGTGGCTGAGGTTTCTTCACTCGGAGCAAAGAATATTTTCTGAGAAAATGCGCCTGCCAACAACAGATCTGCGCTGTGGCCTAAAACACAGATCTCTTCGAATTCATTTTAAATGTGCAGACCGAGAGGCCAGAGAGGTGTATAGGGAAGGTGAAACCATTGTGGTGCTTTTGGCAGTGCCCTCTAGTTCATGAGTAATGAACATATAGCAAGAGATGTACTGTACATATGAAAAATCCAGGAGCAATCTAACAAAAAAGAGCACAGCTAGGAGCTATACTTAGCCACATTTTAGCATGAAGACCAACATGGTTCAATATTTCATAGAACTAACCATGAAATATTATACTTCAACATATCAAAAGACAATTTTGCAGAAGAAAGAGATAAGCATACCTTAAAGGGTCTACCTAAAATAAAAATACTGAACCATTAAGGCACTTGTTGTTTACTTACATCATACAGTGTCTGATTATTCATTTTGAATACATAAAAAGTCCTCAAAGAACTGTTTCAGGGTAAATTTTTGGGCATGTTTTGCTATTTGTTTTGCATATACTGGTGAATGAAGATGATGACTAGGTAGTTAACCTTACAGCCAGGATGCCAAATATCTTTGTGCGGTCATATTAATACCAGTGTATCCAGATACCTTACAACAGTCATTTACTGAAAGGATAAAAAGATGTATGGTGTTCTTATTGTGCTACATAAAGTAGAACAAATAAATAAGATACTAGTGCTGGTTTGGTTATATTTATCGGCAGCTAGCAGTCAAGATTTGTCAACACAACAGGGAATCCCAGTGGTGATACATAATTGCCTAATGCATGCTGGATATTATAGTGAGAATATTACACTGCTAAAAAACAATAGAAATAATAATAATAGAAAAATAATAATGTATATAACAAGATTGTTTAAACCTTTTCCTTTGCTAAATAAAATTTGCCATTGAATGTTCACATGTTGTAGAGAGCAGCTTTTCAAATCATAAACTAAGTAATACAATCAGAAAAATAGGCAGCAATGGGATTTTCACAGAAACAATATCCAAAGAGTTAGCGAAACTCCAAAAACCATCCAGTAAATACCCATTTCAAGGTGAAAATGAAGTATCAAAAACAGACATCAGAACACTGTGTGCAAATGGAGACGTAATTGAGAATGGGTAGCGATGTTGAGAAGAACCTTTGTTTCACTTGGCAAGCTGGCTGCTAGGCTTTTCTTTGGAACACACAGTGAGTGAGCCGCTAGAAGACTCTTTAAGTCTATGCACTCACGCACACAGTCACCCCTCCAAGCCAGACAGCAGAGAATCATCTTCATATAATCTGACCCTTGAAGCCCCTCCTGTCCAAGAGCCACAGCCTCTAGGGAAGTGGAGGGATATGTTTGCCCCAGGGCAGAAAGGGATTTGGGATGAATCCACTTTGTTCTCCAGTTTTGCTCGGATGGCGCTTCTCATAATGAAGCAGTTCCATATTTGGTTGAATTTTCAGGTGCCACAGCTTTACACCCAAAAATCTGTATTAAACCTGTGAATGTAATGTGTGCTTAGCTTCTGGGCTGCCTTGCGATTCCTGCATTGATCTCGGCTTTGTAGGGAGACCAATGCTCCTGTACACTTTATGTAACCCAGGTTTTGGTGGGTTCCTAAGCATTTAAAGCTGCAAATTTCACTTTTGTAGGAACAAATACAATTGGTTCCATATGTTTTGCACATTTCTAATACTTGATTAGGTGTTAAAATGAATAAGAATGACCGATATCTTGATATTATCTGTTTATTAAGTCTATTAAGTGTAAACACGCATTAGATCAAATGTTTTGCAACTTTTTGAGAATCTTTCCTTTTTTGACACACTAATCAACTAATCAACAGGACAGTGTAATGAAATGTCATTTCTGGAACAAAGTGCTCAAAAATGTGGGCTGTAAACATGAATACAAGTGTACTTGATGTCAAAAGATGTATCTCCAAATATAGAGGCAAGAATCAGAACTTAGAACATAGAAAGATAATTGAAACAAAAAAAGTCTGGTTTGGTTTTAAAAAAGGAAAATTAAATGTACATGATTTCCCTCCCATCCCAAATGTAGGTAATAGTTGTTTAGCTAAAAAGCAGCTATACTGAAACCTGAATCTTACTTTTGTCTAATTTGATAGATAATAGGATTATACAGTTTTAGAAACCATATACTCAAGTCTATTTGAGATCTCTTAACTCTTTGACGCAGTCCGAGGCATGTTGTGATGATTTAGACATGCACCAATGGTAATTAGGGTGGTGAAGTATTTGAGGTAATGAGATAACTGTATTAAATACAACTGTGGTTGTTAAGTGCTGTTTTATTTTAGAATTTTTGCTTTTTAGTAGATGTTGCACCTGTGTCTAAACTTCACACCTGCTACTGTACTCCTCATGGGCCATTACCATAGTGGCAAAAAAAACCCCTCGGCTCATAATATGGCCCCTGAGCCCGTACATTTTACAAGGCTGAAACGACAAGAAAGTCTTACACTATTTTTACAAGGCTGGAGAAGAACGTCTCAGCACTGATTTAAAGGACTCTAAGTAGTTGGCCACTGGTTCTGATGTGTTGTAAAAAATGTATTTAAAATGCCCAGAAAATACAGTGGAAATCAAAAGAAGATGTCATTTTTGCTTCTGGTCATGCTAGATCTTCAGGCTTTTTGCACCTAAATGCCAGACTTTCATTTCCTGCCCGAACTAAATATAACTCTCAAGATACCCAGCTGTCTTACTGACAATTTCCTCTCCCCTAAACTGTTTGACAGAAAGTCACTCAGACACCATTGAAGGAGGCATTGTCTTCCCGGAGAAAGTGTGACGCACCCATGCATGTTCAGCCCTGCTTTTCAGCATGCTTTTCCATAAGCTTGAGGTGGCACAGCTTCATGGAGCACATGTCTTCTCTGACTTCCAGCACAGAGATCCACTTCAAATTTCAAAATTACAAACACGTGTTTAAAACATTGATTGGGACTAAGTATTTCCAGTATCACAACATAGTAAAAGGAGTCTTTTGCTGGAAATCCATTGCTGGATATAACAGCTTCGAAACATCTGTAGTGGGAGGTATTTATTATTGCGCTTCAATTTCGGCAAACAGTAAAAGGATGCGAAGGTCCTTTTGATGGACTCACTATTTCAAAATCCTCCTTAAAGTTTTCATGACATTCATGAGATTAGCTAGGCCATGCCAGCAGCTTCACATTCGTTAGAAACCAGTCTTGAGTTATTTTGGCTGTTTGTTTGGGTAGCTTTCTTGTTGAGACGTCAATCTCTCCTTCCTTTGCTGATTAGATAAATTCTTCTCTAATATCATAATATCATCTGGTACAACAACCATCTTTCCTTCAGTAATGTGTAATGTCCTAGGACTGTTCACAGGGTTTGGCTCTTTTGCATGATGCTCCCACATCTGTATTTCATTCATCCCATCCAACCTTTGGGATTCCCAATTTGGGATATTTTTTGGTCCAAAATAAAATGATCAAGCACCACAATCTGATGGCTGAGAAATACCAAATCAGTACTTGCCATAATCACACAATTAGATTAAATTGATCAGACTGGGGTGCCCAAACTGTTGCACTTGAATGTACATTATTTGAACAAATAGTTACTGTACAGTACATTTGTCTGCCAGCGCACTACCCACCTCTGGATACAACTCATGGGTAATTGGCTTTTAACAATTATATCATTTTATCCACCAGATGAGCAAATACATTTTTCTTTGTAAAATATCAACAACTGTACTGAGCAGTCAATTATTTTTAATACTATGCATCAAAATCCAAGCTACTTCTACAAGATTTTTAGTATTTCAAGTACATATTTTCTCTAAAAAAGAATCAACTAAAAATAACTTTATGACTCAGATGGGGTTTAGAAATCAAGTCGCCAACAAGAGAACATTTTCAGCCTTGCAAGGATGAGAGATTTTTATGTGCTAGGTGTGATGAAACACTTTGCTATGAGGGTGAGGGAGGGTGAGGGTGGGATAAATACCTTTTAAAGTGATGCAAGCAAATCAGGAGTGTCTCTAGCTTACTGAGACAGAATATCTGATCAGAATCAGAATCAGAATCTTTATTGATCCTAGAGGGAACTGCTTATGTTATGACTGCACAGTCACACGGAGACACAAAAACAGAAACAATATAAATATACAGTTAAAAAAAGGCCAAATAAAAACTGCAGAAATACTATAAATTAAAAGGCTTTGGTCAGCAAGAGAGGTGGATATAAATACTATCGAAAAATAAATGACTGCTAAGTAATTTACTAGTTAACACGAGTTTGGAGTTGTTCTCTATATCGAGTCCATTATTGTACGTAATTGAGATAAGTAGTAGATAAGTCATTTTGACATAAGTAGTGACGTTGCACATGGTAGGACAACTACACATTATGAGATACTGCACATAATAATAATGGTTTAGCACTCAATAAGAAGTTGGACATCTGATTATGAGCAGGTTGATGAACAGATTGTTGTGTGGGTGTGACAGAGGGAGTAGTTGTAGAGTCTGACGGTGGGCAGAAGAGATTTTCTGTGGTGTTTATGCTGGTGTCTATGCCTCAGTTCAGCCATAATGCTGTGAGTGGGTGATTAGCATTGTCTATAATAGACTGAAGTCTAGACAATGTTCTTCTTTCAGCCACTGTTTCTCAGTTGTCAAGTTCCTCACTCACCACTGACCCCACTTTCCTGATCAGCTTGCTGTGTCTCTTGTTTTTAGCCACTTTCATGCCGCAAACCCAGCACACTAGAGCACAGAAAATGGTACTGGCCACTACAGACTCATCCGTAACATGGTCTAAATGATCTAAAAGATCAGAGTTTTCATATGATGTGCAGCCTACTTTGACGCCTCTTGTAGGTGGCTGGAAAGTACTTTGACCAGTGTAGCTCATTGTCCATGTAAACACCAAGGTATCTGGAGTCCTAAACAACCTCCACATCCACCCCCTTAATGGACAGGGGAGTGACAGGAGACTGTGATCTTCTCAGGTCCACCACCAGTTCTTTGATCATGTTGTTTTCGAGCTGCATCATCATCATCATCATCATCATCATCATCATCACATCCAACTATTGCTGTCATCTGAGAATTTCTGCAGATGGCAGCCCTCTTTGTTGTACTTGACGTCGGTTGTGGACAGGGTGAAGCGGAACGGTGAAAGGACTGTTCCCTGAGGAGCTCTCTAAGGAAGAAAGGGCAACCCAGTTTATTCCAATAAGCAGAGTAACAAAAAAACAGGAATGAGAAATGTTTCAAAACCAGCAAACAGACTGGAATCGACAGGCAGCTTCACTGTATCATATAGTTTGAGAAGATGTGGTCGAAGTCTGGTAAAGTAATCCAATGAGCAAACAGAACAGCTGGGGCAAGACAAGAATCAGACTTGAGATAAATGGCCAAGAGAATCAAAAGCCAAAACATCAGACAAAATAAAACACTTGGTATGCAGTAGCTGCTCAGCCACCGAAGCCCATTTCATGAAGCCCCTCACACATAGTTGTTGTGTTATGCTGATGTTTCTTCCAGAGGTGGTTGGAAGAGAGTGGTGCAACAAACAATATCTGGTACAACCTTCAGCACTTTGTGACCCTGCTCTGTTTGAGGGGTCTACAGCTTCATGGCTGAGCTGTCGTTGCTCCTCAGTCATTCCATTTCACAATACTAGTACTTACAGTTAGTTCAGAAAGATCTAATAGAGCAGAAATTTCTGTGCCACATTTAAAATCACTGAACTGTTTAGCAAGACCCATTCTGCTGCCAGTGTTTGTCTGTGGAGACAGCATGGCTATGTGCTTGAAAGTATATGCATCCACATACCTTTAGCGATATAGCATTAATAGGTCTGATCAATGGGAGAGTTTACTTCGATAAATCTATCGGGATACTGAGGAGAAAAATATTCTAATTGGATAATTTTCCAATGGTCATTAGCCTTACTGTGTTTAACAAAAGGTAAAGGTAAAGTGGCATTTGGCAGACGCCCTTATCCAGAGCGACTTACAATCATTAGTTACACGGACAGTCTCCCCGGAGCAACTGAGACTAAGTGTCTTGCTCAAGGACACAAACATAGAAAGTGGGGTTTGAACCTGCAGCTTTCAAGGAAAGTGTTTTACCCACTAGGCCACTACCACCCAAACAAACAAAGAGATGAGAGCCATGCTGCAGTACTTAATTAGTTTAAATTCATGATTCTACTGCATTGAAAATGAACTAAAAAGTATTTTCTCATTTCCTAGAAAGGCCATGATGTTTCATCTCTGCTTAACACACTATCCCATTTTACCTGAAAGCATCCTATACTATGGCCTGTAATCTTCTAATGGAGCTGTTATCTCAAGATTTATTACCCTTATCATTACATAATTGCATATTTACCAGCATTACATTTGTATTCAGTTCTCATTCTGCAGCAACAGGTCGGAGCCTGCACATCTGACGTTTTTCCATTTGAAACACTGGCAAAAATGTAAGACTATATGATCAGGACAAAGTTTGTCAGCAATGTTTGCAGCAAGGAATTGGATTCAGACTAGGAGATTGGAATTGTTAGACTATCGAGTGAGCTCTAATTCATTTACTCTATTGAGTGATTTCATTGTGTGCTGTGGGCAAGCAATGACAAGGCCATGGTCGGCATCCAAACAGCGGCCAGGCTGTCTGACCATGCCCGGAGAGACAGAACAGAGAGGCTAGAGAAAACAATGAAAACTGTTACACTTGTCCTCTGTTGACCAAGAAATGATCTGAACATTTAAAAGTGCTTGTGACAGACTAATACACTCAACAAATCTACTCTCTCTCTGGGCTCTTCTACATTAGAAAAAAAAGCAAATACACTGAGTTTACTTCATTCAAGTAACATCATAACCGTATATCATAACTACACCATTATCCCAGTAAAATGTATTACATTAATACAACATTCTTACTTTTCATTCATTTCATTTTCATTTACTTCGAAGTCTTAACATACCCTGTGAAATTATGTTGGTTGATTTTCTTGTGAAAATAAGTATTCACGTCCTATGCAAACACACATAAATATGGAATTTCCTATACATTTTAGTGCACCATTTCTTTTAACTGCTGAACATACTTGAAATAACAGAGCATAAAATATAAGATGCTATAACTATGCCACATTGTATAGTTTTTTTTTCTAATATGTCAACAGGTTAAATTCAGCAAATAAACAGTGGTTGTGCATTAAAATGTATAGAAGTGTATTGCCTGCAGAGGACTTGTGTTCACTTTCACTTATGCTATTTGACCAAGGCTGACCAAAACTTTTGCATGCAACTGTATATAGTAACCCCCCACTTTTCGCTGGGGTTACATTCCAAGAGCACCCGCGTATAGTGAAAAACCGCGTTGTGTTGGGGGGAAAAAATGCCTAAAAATGCCTATTTTTATAGTGTAAAACCCAAATAAGTCCCCAAATATGCTCCCAAAACACTTTAATTTTATTTTAAACTCATTAGCCTTAAAGAAAATGTAAAGGTAAACCCGTATTTGCACTATACAGTTTACACTGAACTCCCGCAGTGCCAGAATGTAAATACTGATGTTACCCCTGTATAGACTGTACTGTAATTTATGCACGGGCGTTTTCTTTGGTATGTGCTGTCGTTTTCTTTGGTATAAGCAGGTAAATACAGTAATAAATAAATTTAATTTACAGTAATAAAAATACAGGGCTTTAAGAAGAACAAAATGAAAAACATGAGAACAGCTGACTGTGACGTCCGGGCCTCGTGCGCCACGCCCCCTCGTCCTCGTGCTAGTTGTTTATGTTTGGGGCGGCGCTGAGCAGTGGAGGTTCATTCCATTCAGGTGTCTGATTGCCTTGGTAAAGACCGCATGGCGCACTAGGCCCGGACGTCACAGTCAGCTGTACTCAGAGACAGGAGGTTCGAAAATCAGCAATGGACTGAAACCGCGACTGCTGATCCGCATGAAAGTAAGGGGGTTCCTGTATTCGAAACGGCCCAACCCCAATACACAATACACATCTGTTTGATTTTAAAAGTCAGGTTCCTGATCCCATGTTTTTATAACACACATAAATATTGTACTGAGGTAGCAGCACTTGAAACATTTCTGACATTGCTAAAATGTGTGGCAAATCAGGAATGGCAGTTAATGCCTGAGCGAGAGCACAATACAACAGGAAAGAAAAGGCCAGCTTGCCCTGGGCCTACACCAAGACTATAAACACAAGGGGCAAAGCTATATGTAAGCATTCAAAAACACTGTATGCCATTCTGTTGAGGCTTATGCTGAATCATGATGTGTACATTGCACATTTAATAAGAAACTTACAGGGACTGCGAAAAGGGCCATCTGGTAAATAGTCCACAATTGTGGAGTAAAGTCATAATGAGGTAGTGTTTAGTGTCCAGTTGGATGTTTTCACAGCTAGGGATGCTGAGCCAATTACAATCATTTCACATGCATCATTACCTCTTAGTCTCTCAAAAATGCAACCGTTTTAGTTCAGTCCAAATAAACGAATAAAGCTCATAATAGGATGCAGAATGAATATGAGTCGGGTATAAAAGTTGGAGCCTGCCGAACATTAATGTGTAGAACAATAGCTGTGCTTGGGGAAATATGGGCCATTGCAGGCATTAGTGGTGGAAAAATTACAGTTTATTAGATAAATATCAGAGCCAAGCAAATTTACAGCATCAAATGAGGTGTGAGCAGCTGAACAGAAACAATAAAGAGACGTGCACCTCTGGCAGCGAAAGGACTTATGAGTGAAGAGTTTTTCTAATCATAGTGATTATACAGGTATTCACTCGAGAACATTGTTGTTATTTGAATAAAACCTTTTATCTCCAAAATGGCAAGTTTAAATAGGCAGAATAAAATATTTTGACGTTGGTTTTAGAATGGAATTCCAGCTCAGAGTTATATCGATATTTCTGGGTCTTATTTTGGATCTTACATTTGTTTAGTATTTGTGTGGCCATTTTTTTTTTTCATTCTGTTGTGTTCGGTTAATTAAAATGTGCAGCATAGTGCAGTGGTTGTCAATCCTGACCCTGGAGTACCACAGTCCTGCACTAATAATCATCAAATTAAGCCTTACCTCAGTGTTCAGCACCTAAACAATGACCAAGCTGTCTGACTACTCTCAGAGAGACAATACAGAAAATTTCCATATGTTGTACTGCACATGCATGTGAGGCCCAGAGGGTTCCTGTAGGGTGTCCTTTTTCCCATTTCAGTATTCAAGGGGTGCTCATGAGTACCTTTACTGCTCACAACTTAGCCGCGGCCAATTATACAAAATTCCTAAACATACAGGCAAGGACCAATCAAGGTGAATGGTTTTGTTTGAAACTGTTTGGTCAACACAGCGAGGAGAATGATATTCAGATATAAGTAAAAATGCATTTCTTTAATATTGTAACATCAGTATAATGCATTATGCTTGCAGTGTAGATTGTGGAGGTAAGCAAATTAGCTTATTTTTTAAGAAATGAGCACAACAAATACATTAGGCGCATCACAATGCAGAAGTCTCAAAATCTTTGGACCTAGATATGCTAAGCTAGTGTGTCTGTCCAGAGAAGACGAGAGGTTTAGACTTGGCAAAAGGCTGGGGGAGCTTTTAGAGTTCCACAACACAACTAATGCAACTACTGAGGTGAACTGGGTGTGTTAGAGCAGGGAAAACTTTACACCATGTGTATGACACTGCTGACCCCAAAACAGAAGATTGATGGTTTGGTACTTTGACTACCACAACTGCTGCATCAGTAAGGAAAGTGCTATATGTTAACATGACATATACATTTCTGTTTGGCTCTCATGGCGAGGTAAATGATCCTCAGTGAACCATCCTAAGACGTTCAACCTGTCCTACTTCATACATAGGTTACTTTGAAAACGCATAGCGGAGAAAATAAAATTGGCCAAAACAAAGTGTTTCTGGTTATTATCTGTCTAATACTTTGTCTAAGAATGCCATATCACTGCATCCCTAATCAACAACCTATTCATATTCTTTCCACAAGAGTACTGAGCATACCTCACACAGCAGGCCTCAGTGTACATGATATGAGAAAAGAGTTGCCATTTGGTCTCATTAACAGGAGCAAATAGCTGAAGCAAAGACAAACATGTTAACCAAGTCTGAAACAAAAAGCGGTTTGCCTTCCCTGTTTAATGTTAACCCATCCCAACGGAGCAATGTAGACCGAGTTGGGCCGTGAATATGAAGGTTTTTATAATCTTAATTACAGAGACTTTTTTCGGTTCTTATCCCCAGGCCAGCTCCCCCTCAGACTCAGCAGGCCGCCATGCCAGTGCCAAGCGCCAGCTCAACAACAGCAGCATTCATAGGGAGTGAAAAGAATTAAGGCATTTTAAATATAGACTCCATTTCATGAGGCTTTTAACAGAAGGTTGGGGGTTGGAGGTGGACAGTTTCACCTCTACCTTGGTTTTTAAGGGCAACCCTTTGTTTTACATTGCGAGGGGAAAGTTTATTTTCTCTAGACAGGCGGACTGCAAGTAGACGAGGAAAGTTCCAGTCAGCTTTTCAAGGGAGTGGAGGAGGCTGCAAGGAAATTTTGGAGCGCCATGGCTAGGATTCGACTGGAAAAGCTGCAAGAATGGGCTTAACGTGACAAAGACAGAGAGAAAGTTCTTTTTTTGTACGTGTTAGTTCTAGTTAATTAAAAAAAAATGTTATCTATGATTTTGGTATTCTGCAGGAGGATCATTTTTTAACACATTAGTTCTGATTTAAAGAAAAAAAAAAGTTATGATTTTGGTATTAAGGTGATTATAACTGCCAAACATATTACTCTAAGCTCCAGTCAAAAATGTGTCAGTCACTGGTTACAAATTCAGACCCATCAAAAACATTTCCAAACAGATTTTTTTTTTCCTATACTTTCAGTGACTTGTGTTATATGAACCAGAGTGAGCACTGGCCTTCTAGAACAAATCTGTGCTGGTTAAAGTCTCTCTAGTGAATGAAACCTTTGAGCGTATGTCCAGTAGGTTCGGTTGGTAAACTGTCCCTGTTATTCCATACCAAAACAAACTAAATTCCTAAGAGGTGGGCCAGAGATGACCCCTCCTTCCCTCATTTTATCACTTTTAGAACTGCGGTGAATATTCATGAGTTTGAACAGCCTTCTGGGAGCTTGCCAGATGAACAGAAGAGATGGTTCTGTGGACAGCAAGTGAGATTTGATTGAGACAATATTTTCGCTTTATAACCAAGGGTGTATTGTCTCAGTTTCCATACCAACGCAGAGGCACTTCTTCAGATTCCTGGTGCTCTTCAGCAAAGCCCTTCATTATCTCAGGGTTCCAGCCTCTCTGTTTATACAGCCCACCACGTCCTGAGCAAGCTAAAGACAGCTTCTCCAAGAGCCGCCTGACTTGCCTGATAATTTATGAACATTTCTTTAAAAGATCTGCAAATAAATGCATTAAAACTCGCCTTTGTCCGCTTCAAGTTAGCTTGAAAGACAAATCCAATGCAGTTACTCTGTAAAACGTCTTAAGCCTGCCAAGAAAATTGTTTAAAAGTATTTTTCTGGGCAGTAAGAGTGTTTTGGCTCACACAAAACTATAAAACATTAGAATACACGCAAACAAGCATAACTACAGTAAATAACAAGAATTTGTTTTCCAAAAATGTTTTGGATATCTCGAGAGCTTGTTAAAACGCAGCATAGGTTTGTTTTGTTTGACAGTGAGGGTAAATGGCTATAAGGTTCTCAAGACAAAAAAACATCAGAACTATTCATGGATTTTTCCTCATATGTCACCCAATGAGGCAAGTAAAACAATTAAACCCTGATTAACCTTCAGTATATGCTTATACTTACTACGGCAACCAATATGGACATGCAAGTGAATACTGTCGACATATGAATCGGATTTGGTCAGGATTGTCTAAACTGGGAATCCAACAGAGAATAGTGGACCTCACATAACAGAACTGGCAGTTAGTGTTATATTCCTAGCAGGTTGAGCGCTCTAATAATTTACCCTCCCAGTTTGGACTTGGAGGGTGGGCAGTGGCATGACTAAACTTGCTTAAAGAAAGCCACATCCCCTACAATTGTAATACTTAGCTAGTTACCCACCTTTATGTTAATGTTTGGCCATGTGTTATTACCTACGCTACTGTGCTTAACACTACATTTACACACAATTTTGCACCATTCCAGACCACGTTTGTTATAGTACTGATTTTTTTTTTTTTTTTTTTGGCATCCAGTTCATCTGATATTAGCCTGATACTGGGTATCAGATCAAAAATATATCTCTAAGCAATAGGAGAAACAGAACTTTAAACTCAGCTCCTGGCCCATGAAACTGCTACGCCCAAATCTTTTTCAGCTGTGTGCACTAGCAAAGTCGGGACATGTCCATGCTTCTCAGCTTTTATATGGAAGAAGGAGACAGAGGGAATAACTCCCATCCATCTCTCTCAGTTGTAAACATTCTCCTTGGGAGAAGGGGAACAAAGAGAGGAACGGAAGGAGGGAGAGCTCAGAAAAGAAAGTGTGAGTGTGATGCCGCTGAGCTGAATGCAAAAGTGCGCAGTGGAAAAATGACACAGCACACACACAAGCTGACAAATGAATTCTGTAACGGAAGAACAGAGCAGAATGAAAGGCTTTACTGGCAAATGCCCTCAGAGACACACAACTGATAAGATATGAGCAATGAAGAGAATCACCAAAGGCTAGAAAGAAGAGGGCATGGCCATAAGGGATAAGCATAATGAAGAAGAAATCAGAAGAGAAGAGTGAGGTTGGAGTGAGAAACACACACACACAACCTGGCAAAAAATTTGCAAGAATCTTGCCCTCTTTTGTAATTTGAGCTTCTTGACAAGCACATAAAGGTAGGTACTGAAGGTGTGAGAAATTACTAAAAAAAACTAAACATTCCTAAACTTTTGGGGAGTAATGTTTATACACACACACACACACACACAGCCTAGTTTGTAGACTAATCTTTGTGACAGAATGTTGTTGGGGTGGGCGTCTCTCTGTCCCAGAGGCAAATCCCCGAGTGACGGGTGCACCGTTTAAGGGATGATGCACTCAGTGCAGGGCCTCCAAACACAATTCAGCTCTGGATTTCCGGTGGCTTGTGAACTTCCACCGAGAGCAGAGCCCTGCCTGGGTGCCCTGCAAACAAACACACACACACACACAGACTTTCCATAGCTTTTTTAATCATATGAATGCCACACTTAAAAAATATGGTTACAAATAAAACAAAATGTCTGAAAAATGCAGTTACTGGAAGAATGTTAATCTACAAGCTCTGACTGTCTCTCTGGGTTCCATCAAGAATCATAATTCAGCTCATGGTTCATTACCATTATTATTATTATTACTACTACTACTACTTCCATTAGCATTCATTCGTTTTTACAGTGTAACCTTAATACTAGCTTTAGTAACCAAACAGAAAACCTTAAATAAACGTTTTTTGTAAATATTTGAATGATAGCATCTTTCCTTAAGGGAATCAGACAGATCAACCCCTCCAACACCAAACTTTCCTTAAGTCCCTACAGATAACTCAGCACATCACCACACAAATTTCGTATTCCTGTCAAGTCTATACCTAAACCATACCCCAATATTAACCCATATTTTGCTTTAAAAAGACAGCTGCATTGTTTTTAAGTATTTGTAAAGTTCAAATGACCACAAAGACCACAAGTCCTCAGCTTGAAGACACAGAAAAAAATCATCATGAAGTCTGAATGTTCATGAATAGCTGGCAGAGTGCTATGAGTCAAGCCTCACTCTCTCCCAAACACACACGCATATGAGCTCCACATCAAGCTAGGGGCTTGTGTGGGTGCCAGTACAAACATGTATAAAGAGCACATACGTAACTGCAAGATACTCACACACGTGCACACATGCACACACAAACACACATACACACCCATGAGTGGGCACTGCGAGTGTTTAGATTGAGCCCCTGTGCAGAGAGGGGAAAAAATGCTGCATGAACGGTCAGATAAACAGTGAAAGAAAGCTCACACAGGCCACGGCAGAGATAGTGTTTACAAACAGAGCCGAACAGTTGTTCAGCATTTCTGAAGAGATTTTTGTCCTAGTACGCCTCACCCCATCCTGTCTGCTGCTGCTGCGGGTTCAAAAATACAATACAGTGTATTCAAACATTAGAGACGGTACCAATCTGACAGCCAGTATTGGACATAAGAGGGAAAAACATATTTAAACTAATTCTACAATAAATAAAACATGCTGCTAGTAAAGCATGACGACATAAAACAAAATAGGTCACAGCAACCCTGTAGTCTACATTAAACTATGTGTTACACTAGAATTACAGTTCCTTTATTCTATTTAGTCAGCAGAGTCATTTACTGTGTAAGGGACGTGTTTTTGTGAAAATTTATCGTCACTGGTAAAAGGACAATGTTGTAAAAAAAATCCTGCAAATATAATTAATGCTGCCTTCACATGCTAAGGGAAAGATGATCCTTTCCAGTTGTAATTCGGAAATTACAAGTGCGTTGTGTTCAAGTGCTTTTGTTGTCGTAGTGAGAAAAAACAGGGCGACCCACAGTTTGTCTTGAGCTGTTACTTGGGCAAAACAGTTTTAGACGTCTCCCTCCTGCTGATAAAGAGTTTGGGCTACGGCTGGGTCATCTCCTGGTCCCAGAAAATCATGTTGTCACTGGCGTACACTACAGACCAAATAAATTCACGTGAAAAAAATTGCCCTTTTTTTTTGCAGACCACAGTACAAGTACTAGGAGGCTATCCTCAACTGACACTGCTGCTAGCATAGGGTGGGTAAAACCAAACAATAACGGTATGTCTAAAAATGACATTAGGAGTAAACCCAGATGTTATTAAAATGGTGCATGTCACAACATTGTATAGGCTGCAAACTATTCGCTAACAACAGCTAAAAAAAAAACATTTATAAGGGTGCAACGCTTCCCATTCACAATTTTTTCTTTGCTCTCCGCCATGTTGAAAGGTCAAAGTTGATCTCATCTCGGCAACTCGTGTATCAAAAAATTCTCCCAATTCCCCAGTGTAAAGTATGACATGAGGGGGTGTTCATGTCCAGTTTTCAAGTCGGTTTCTGGTATTCACCATAATTTCCATAGGACGTGAAGGCACCATAAGGTGGCAGACTATTCTCACCTCTGCAGTGACACTAGTAAACAGTGTACAGTTAAATTGAAATTGTACCAAAGGTTGTGAACTCAACTCCAGTCAGGGGTATCAGGATGACCCCAGTCAAGGAGAGTGCTGTCTATGTTTAGGCATCCCTTTCCCATTATCACATTACACATTCAGTTTCCCCCTTCTCTTTGCAGATGAGGCCTGTAGCGCACACTCCTACATATGCACAAGCTTGCTCTACGAAAGGAACTGGAAGAGAATAAAGCCATCCAAAGTATCACAGAGCAACCGCCAGCCTATGGTTTCCTCGGATATGGAAGTGGGGAGCCTAGGCTCATCAGCTGAGGTTTATGACTGGTTGCCATCTTCCATGCAATACATAGACTATGACTTGAACACACACACGGCACAGTGCTTGGAGCTTGGCACACACTCCAGAAAATGTTTCCTTGCTCTAACAAATGCGGTGAAAAAGTTATTTGGATGGGACGGGGACATACTAGGAGGTGACCACAGATGTGGTATAAAGCAGACGGCAAATAGAAAGTTCGTGAGATCCCTACCCAGGCTTCCACAAACGCCTGAGAAAATCAGCACTGCTTCAGGAAAAAAGGGAAAATCATCCCACATTCATTTATTACAACCACGTACAGGAAATTGTTTACTACACAGTAAAATCATTAATACCAGGACTGGATTAAGTGTGACTCGTGAGTCAAAGTTAGCCGTAAAGCCAGAAACGTATCTAAACACCAGTGAGAGAACTAATGTGGAACTGTTAAAGGGATGTTTTGTACTTAAATGGCAAATTCTAGTGTAATGTTATTAAAACATGTTTAAACCCAATTTGAGACTGCCCCCCTTTTTCATTCAGTCACTGTTTTGTCTTTTAGTCCCAAAACCTCTGAGAAAACTCTGCTCTAACACCTGGACTAGTTTAGGCTGTCATATTGTTCATTAGAGTTTTCGGCAGTTTCTCCTTAATTATCCACCAAGACATTCAGTAACTAAAGTAATCTATAAAAATAGAGAAAAGAATGATGAAAATTGAGGATCAGCATGGTTTCTGTTTATTGTGGTGTGACCGCCTATCAAATTTAGCAGCTTGCAACATGCAGTTTGAGGAACATGCATGATGAATTAGGCACAATGCTAATTGTACAATAGTGATGTGTGGGCCAAGGTTTTTTGTGACCCGAACCTGCCAAACCCGTTATGAGAGCCAACTCGCCTCGCTGTTCTTAACCTGATCCGATCCACCATTTTTCTGTATGTTGTTTATAACTTAGTAGGAACATTGTTACTTTTTGACCTGTCACACCCCATTCCGACCACAAAATTTTCTAATAAGCTGACCCAACCTCACGGATTATGGGATATTGCTCTGTTACTTGTTAGCTGCATTAGCCTCATAGCTCCAGATTAAAACTAAACAAAGCTAACTTTAGAAATCAAACATGCCATCAATGATGACCATGCACTACCGTTTCATGCTAGTTTTGACCATTTTTGTATGGTATTTTTTACTTTTTTGCCCGTCTTTGGAGACGTGGCACATGCGCCTTTTGTTTACAGCTGAGATCAACTGTTAGTACTGCGCCCTGCAGCGGTGCTGCCAGCGGACAGACCAGGCATCCCCAGTGAGGGACGAGGGAGAGCAGTAAGAGGAAAGGAGGGGGAATGACAGTATTTGTGAATGACAGATGGTGTAACCCTGGGCACATCACTGTGAAAGAACAACCTTGCAGCAGAGACATAGAGCTTAGTCGTTAGCATGTGACCATGCTATATGCCCAGGGAATTCTCACGTTATCGCGATAACGGTGTATGTCCCCTCCCTTGGCCAACGCAGAGGCAGTCTGTGACTCTCTCCACTCTGTAGTAAGCAGACTGCAAATGCGATATCCATAAGCCACATTTTTATAATCATGCGTCCCTGGAGTCCACACTGCCCACTTTCTCACAGTATGTGACGTGCCCACCAGAGACAATAAAACACTTACTGTATGCCAACACAAAAGAGTCATACAGTTCATCACCTCTCCCTCCCCTGGGAAGATCTGATTACAGTCTGGTGCACCTTGTCCCTGTGTATGAGCACTTAGCATCCAGCAGTCACCCGCACAGTGCAGTGATGGTCAGAAGAGAGCGAGGAGGGTCTAAGGCACTGTTTTGAGTCTACTGTATGGAAAGTGCTTTGTGACAACCACAGGGAGGACATCGACAGTCTTGTGACCTGTGTTACGGACTATATTCATTTCTGTGTGGATAACAGCGTACCCACCAGGACTGTGCAGAACAATGTTAGCGAAGTCTGGAGAGCCCTTAGAACCATCTCAGGCCACAAAGAACAAAACGTGGTGGGGGATGTGTGGTGGGCAAATGAACTGAATCACTTCTTCAACAGGTTTGATTCATCCTAGATGCTGTCTCTAGGGGCAGCTCGTAGCCTAGTTGTGAGGGTGTTTGCCCTCTGATCAGAAAGTTGTGGGTTCGATTCCCAAGACAGCATTCCCCCAACCACAGCATTTAGCACACGGCTCCAACCTGTCTGTTTCAACCATCCAAGTTAGGAGGGAACTGAGGAGGATCAAGGCCAGGAAGGCAGCGGGTCCTGATGGCATCAGCTCAAGGGCTGTCAGGTCCTGCGCAGATCAACTGTGTGGGGTGATGGAGCTCATCTTCAACCTGGGCCTGAAGCTGGGAGAGTACCACAGCTTTGGAAAACCTCTTGTGTGGTGCCAAACACTCCACATTCCAAGGACCTCAACAGCTACAGGCCGGTGGCTCTGACATCCCACCTGATGAAGACCCTGGAGCGGCTGGTCCTTGCTCAACTTCAGCCCCTGGTGAGCTCATCACTGGACCTACTTCAGTTTGCCTACCAGCCTGGCATTGAAGTTCATGATGCTGTCATTCACCTCCTAGATCGTTCCCTCTCTCACCTGGAGACCGCTGGGAGCACTGTGAAAATCATGTTCTTTGATTTCTCCAGTGCCTTCAACACAATCCGTCCCACAATCCTGAGGGACAGGCTGGAGTACACAGGAGTGGACCATCACCTCACAACTGGACTACCTTACTAACTGACCACAGTATGTGAGACCTCAGGGCTGTGTGTCAGAAAGGGTCCTCTGCAGGGAACGGTTCGGGCACCGTTCCTCTTCACTATCTACACTGCAGACTTCTCTCACAACTCCACCAACTGGTTCCTGCAGAAGTTCTCTGATGAGAAGTTCTCTGATGCAATAGACGGCCTCATCACTGATGGGGACGACAGGGAGTACAGAGAACTGACCCAGGACTTGTGCCCGCAGAACGACCTCCAGATCAACACTGGAAAAACCAAGGAGCTGGTGGTAGACTCCCACAGGCACAAACATCCTCCACTGCAACCACTGAACATCCAGGGTATGGACATTGAAGCTGTGGAGAGATACAAGTACCTTGGTGTTCATCTGAACAATAAACTGGACTGGACTCACAACTCAAATGCTCTCTACCAAAAAGGGCAGAGCAGGCTGTACCTGCTGGGGAGACTCAGGTCTTTTGGAAGTGGCCGCTCCTGAGGACCTTTTATGATTCTGTAGTGGCATCAGCCATCTTTTGCGGTGTGGTCTGCTGGGGCAGCAGCATTTCTGCTGGGGGCAGAAAGAGACTGAACAGGCTGATCCGGAGGGCCAGCTCTGTTCTAGGATGCCCTCTGGACCCACTGGAGGTGGTGAGTGACAGGAGAACAGTGGCTAAGCTGTCATCCTTGTTGATAACATCTCCCACCCCATGCAGGAGACTCTGACAGCACTGAGCAGCTCCTTCAGTGGCAGGCTGCTGCACCCACAATGTGTGAAGGAGAGATTCCACAGGTCTTTCCTTCCACCCGCTGTCAGACTCCACAACAAAGACCTTGCAGATGACCACACACTCACAAACAAACACACACATCCAATACACCATGTAGTTTCTCTTATCTGCAATTTTGCTTAAGTGCAATTTTTCTGATGCCAGTTTTTTGTGTGGAACTATTACTACTGGGCAAAATGTGCAATTTAAAACGTGCAATTTTTCTGGTGATTCTACTGTTATTGTCAATGCCTGTCACTCCATTGTGTGCCTGTGTGTGTATGTGTGTATCCACAGTGTTCTTATATTTATTTATATATCCACTCTGTACATATATACATACATATATTCATTGTGTACATACATACATTGCCTAAGTCTACATATATATTACATATAGTTTACATATACATATGTTTATATTTTGCAATACACATTGGTACACTGCAATACACTGTTGGTACAGTATTTTATTAAATTCTATAGTTTTACATTTTTGATGCCCTTACCTTTGTACTGTTCACCTTCTGCTGTGACAAAGCAAATTTCCCACTTGTGGGACTAATAAAGGTTTATCTTATCTTATGATCAGCAACATTTGGGCTAAGGGAGAAACCTTTCAAAATTATGACCTTAAATTTCCTTCAAAAAAGTGCAGTGGTCTACAAAACAGACATTGTTTTTGAATATTAGGTTAGAAAAACACTCAGCTTTTTGTTTGTCTGTATTAATTAATGTATCCAAGCTGCTTGACAGCTCCTAACCCATTACCAGCACATTACAGTAATTGTCTTGTGGTCTGGTCAGACACATGAAGTAGTTCCGTGTGCTGATGGTGCACTAAAATGACAGAGGGGGGCTCACATGTGTTTTTACAGGCCAGAACCCTGCAGGCTGCTGGCAAAGGCCAGTGTGGCCTGAGAGCAGCAAGACTAAACCACAATGACAGGAGCAGTGGGGGAGCAGAGGTGAGCCAACCTCGACCAACACAGAGCTGGCAAAGGGAGAGAGAGAGACAGACAGACAGATGGAAAGAGAGACAGACAGACAGACAGACAAACAGACAGACAGACAGAAAAAAATAAAGTGAGAAAGAAAAACAGGCAGGGACAAAAAGGGAAAGGGGAACGACCAGTAACAGAATAGCATCAGAGAAAGGTGATGCTATGAAGAGTGATACAGATAGAAGTATTTTGAGAGAAAGAGAAA
>JBBIGA010000146.1:9212922-9227528 GCA_037576975.1 Alestes dentex
TCTCTCTCTCTCTCTCTCTCTCTCTCTCTCTCTCTCTCTCTCTCTCTCTCTCTCTCTCTCTCTCTCTCTCTGTATATCTATATATATATATATATATATATAGATATGATATATTCGCATACTGGAACACGCAATCAATGTTGTTCTTACGGGAATGTTACGAAGAAAATTGGAAATGGTGTTCACCCGAGGGATGTCACCTGATTTCCCATGCTCAGGGTCATGCAAATTTGCATATTCGTGGATCGATCATGTCTGGTTGACACTCAACTTAATACCTGGCTGATATTCAGTCTCGTTTTAATGAGGTCACTCTCGGGGCTGAGATTGATCCAGTGAGCAAAAGGAGCAGAAGAACTCTCTTTTCTCAATAGAGAATGAAGAATGTTGCATACAGTTTGTATAATTTGCGGCCAACAAATTAATATGACAGAAAAATCAAAACAAACACATTCTAAAACAATTACACATGAAGTCAAAATGTCGCTCAGCAGCAGTGTTATTTTACATTTTGGAACTAGTTTTAAAGCAGGTTTAACACTTTTAACATCTTCAGATACAGATACCAATATTGGTGTGATTATCAGAAGACACTGATCCAATATTTTTCTTTTATGCTTTAAAAGGGCTATTTTTAACTGAAGCACTTGATCTAAAATGATCCTCTAAAAACGGGCCATTATACTACCCTAAAACTCTACTAACACTCAGGTGGAAATACATAGCCATCAACTAGACATCATTCAGTGCAAGCACGTGCTTTAATTTTCTGCTAATATCAGTCTGTAACATGGTCTTCAGGTGTACAGTACATACAGAGTTGGCAACCTGCAAAAATCAAACATCACAATTCTACTATTTTCATGCTAATCACCATATATAGTAAAACAGCAATGAGCCTTTATAAAAAAAAAACCCCAAAAAAACAAACAAAAACATAGTACAAAGTTGGAAAACTATGGAAGCCCGTTTCCAGCAGCTTGGTAAAATATTTTGAATTTAAGTCAAAATAATGACTTCGTTATCTCAAAATAGTGACTTACTAAATCGAAATTTTGAGTTATTAAGTCATTATTTTGAGATATTAAGTCGAAATTTCGAGATATTAATTGAAATTTTTGAAATAACTAAGTGGAAATTTTGAGATATTAAGTCGAAATTTCAAGATATTAAGTCATTATTTTGAGATAATTAAGTCATTATTTTGACATAAATTATATATATCTTCTAATAAGGCTGGCGGAAACGGGCTTCCATAGATAAACAATATTTAAAAAGTAACAGAAAAACAGTTGGTAAAATGGTGATTCTATTTTAAAATGTTAGCCAGAAATTGCTTCACTCAAAGATTTCACAGAAATCTTTATGGCCTAGACAGCCCTATGGGATTCCCCCCATATAGCCACCTTCCTTAACATGAACAGCCATCCTCTTTCTGCAGTTTTAGTGTAGAATGTGGCCCCATCACAACCTGACAGAAACACACAAACGAACCCTTCCGGCAGCCTACGAAAAGCAGCCAGCAGCTTTCAGCACTCCTCCTGAGCATGCAGACCTCCGCCTCGTGCCCAGACGAGCACAAACAAACTCAGAGACTTGCTTAAAGTCTGCAGTACCACTGGCGACAGAGTGAAGTCAAGCTAGTTTAAAAGTTATGATTGTTATTAATAGACAAACTGCACCAAATGCCCCCAAATCCGAGCCCTTTCTAGCACGCAGCCATCTGGAGGCCAGCTGAAAAGGACTTGGGGGTGTTTTTGGGAGTACTGGGCGGGTGTGCAAATTAGCCGCCATCCTTTTGCACATATGGAGAGTACAGTTCAATTTTCAGCTCATTCCTCAAATATTACCACCCAAGCCCCATCAAATCCCACCTCTACTCATAGGACTTACTCGGGCTCAGCGGGAGAGAGAGAGAGGCAGGGAGAAAGAGAGAGAGAGAGAGAGAGAGAGAGAGAGAGAAAGAGAGAGAGGGAGGGGGGAGGGAGAAAAAGAAAGAGAGAGAGAGAGAGGGAGGGGGGAGGGAGAAAAAGAAAGAGAGAGAGAGAGAGAGAGAGAGAAGACAGAGAGAGAGAAGAAGACAGAGAGAGAGAAGAGAAGAGAAAGAGAGAGAGAGAGAGCGAGCGAGAAAGTGAAGAGGGGGACAGACAGAGAGAGCGAGAGACAGAGAGAGAAAGACAGACAGACAGAGAGAGAGAGAGCGAGAGACAGAGAGAGAAAGGCAGACAGACAGAGAGAGAGAGCGAGCGAGAGACAGAGACAGAGAGAGAGAGAGAGAGAGAGAGAGAGAAAATAAAAAGAAGGAAAAAATTTAACTGAAAATATGCACCAATGGAAATAAAAATAACCTGACACCAGAGAAAAAAAAGACTATATAATGTATGGCAACTGGGTCACAGAATAACACTCAAAGATACACATCAATGGTCACTCAGAATCATGGGTAAGATCAAGCAAATTTATCATTATCTCTTACTTGGTAGCTGCTAGTATAGATGCAAGTAAAGCTAAAACTATAGCCTCAAAGTGTCTGAGCCAGCTAACTCTTTATAAAGTGAAAACAGAAAACACTAGTCTTGACAACTTTCTCCACACCTGGAATCATGCAAAACTGATACACACTGCTTCTATAGCAAGGTGATGATTTGTCTAAAGTCAAGACACGACTGGAGCTCAAAGTAGTTCTCGTGGGTGTGTTACTGCACCCAGTACTGGCAAGAGCCTCTTGTTCTGATCCATGACCCGATTTGATGAATGAGTTTTCTGCTTTCTGTCATTGTTTATGTGTCAGACCTCCAAATTCATATGGCAGAAGATGATGCTCAATGGTGCAATGACCTAGCTTCATTTAAATAGGTGTACAGTGCGACTTGTTTGCTTCAGGGTGAGTATTCATGTTTCACTAAGGTAACAGTATTTGTGTACATGTGCAGCTCAGAAAAGATTCCTCAGAAAATGAAAAGTGGGTCTTAAAAGAACGATCAGCGTTCTTTCAATATTTTTGGGGGAATCAAGAGTAGGCACTGCTCCAAAAAAAACTTTTTAGCACCATTTTTTAGGAGTGTGTTTAAAAAATATACAACCTGAGAGACAGAGTGACAGAAAAAGAGACAGACACATATAGGGGCCCCCATTGCTGTTTTCCATCGGCCTTTTTATTCAAGCAGTAATAGCAAAAGATTGACGCTAAGCTACTTCAGTTTCTATAGATATCCAAGAGGCAAAAGCTGGCACTCCATCAGAGAACTGGAGTTGAATTATGAAAAATGAGGACCAGGCAGGCCACAGAGAAAGGAAAAGGACAGAGGCACACATCTGGTAAAGAAACACTCACTCTGGATATTCTCCCAAACTGGTAAAGAGGGGGTTCTCCCCCAAAACTAAACATTTGGTGCTTTGTTACTCTCATACAAAAACATATAAAGAAAAAAGTCATGGAAACTCCTTTTAAGTCTTCTTTTTTCTTTCTCAATTCTTTCCCCCTCTCATTTTTCCATTTACTCCTTTGGAAAGATTTTTCTTTTTATTCTGTCTTCATATTTTATTTAAACAATCTTACATATTCAATAGGTGCTCTAGCTGATTCTGGATTTACTATGCGCAGAAAGGGTTACTGATATAAAATTGGTCACATTTTTTTTAAATAAAGCAAAAAGAAAAAAAAATGTAAAAAAGGAAAACTTTAAAACAGGGTACAGTGTCCTCTGGGGATAAACAAGTTGCATAACATGCACATTTTTCAAAGGAACATCCCCACTTCACAAGTGAAACACTGGCCTTTTGGGGGTATTTTGCAGTGAGTACATGGTATTTGAAGGCTTAAAAGTAATTTAAAAGAGGAGGAAAAATGATAAATGCATAAATGACTTTGACAGCTGACAGTAAGGACAAATAAAACATACGCAACTTCCATAGTATAACATAATAAGCTCAAATGGAAAAGGAATCCACACACTAGTTCTTGTCTTAATGTTCTAAGTAAAACCCTTGAATGGAACAGAGTGTTATGTTTAATTTTCTGTAAACATTAAATTAAAGGTTCTTGGAGTGATGCCACAGAAGAAACACTTTTGTTTCTCTTTCAGTGGATGGTTCTATGAGGAGTGCGAGCGTGAAGATTAAAGAACCTCAATGCGTATGCTTGGAAGCATTTGGTTTTTAAGACTGTACTTCAAACCAGCCTTAGTCACCTCTGTCTGAATCT
The DNA here is from genome assembly GCA_037576975.1 of Alestes dentex. NCBI lineage: Eukaryota > Metazoa > Chordata > Actinopteri > Characiformes > Alestidae > Alestes > Alestes dentex. The sequence goes on from JBBIGA010000146.1 coordinate 9,217,127, forward strand.
TTATGTTTTTGATTGAGAAAACAATGTCTAGGAGCATCAAAGGCTGTGAGTCATAAAGCAAAAAAAAAAATGAGAGGAAAATGATGAGACTGTCAAACAATGACCATAAACAGGGCAGAAAGAAGGCTTTTATCTTCCCAATTAAGCATGCCAATAACACTGAACAGAGCTGTCAAGGGTGTCAAGCTCGCTCTCTCTTTCGAACAATCCAAACATCCGCTCTGTGTATAAACACGCCCCTCCCCCACGCCATCCATCCTTTCACACAGTTTACAACTCATGCAGAGGGGCACCAGCCTTTCAATCAGTGGCTCCGGAGGTTCACAGACACTGGACCACAAGAGCCAAAAGCCTTTTGAGGTCAGGGGTCAAAAGGGGGAATGAGGAGGACTTTCTCCTTATCACTCCCTTTGACAGGCCTGACCGCTGGGTTCAGAACCCCCATCATGTCGTGTAGTGATGCTACATCAGCAGTAAACTAAGGACACCGGCAGATATGACGGAGCTCGCTGCATCTGTGTTTCTGGCCCTGTTTACACTTGGTATTAGAATGTAAAGGAAAGTGGCCCCTTAAAATCACTTGTGAACACACCAGAGCACAGCACACAGTGCAAACAATGTGAGATTCTTTCTCCGCATTTAACCCGTTCACCAAGTGAAGCTGTGGGCAGCCATCGGTGCAGTACCCAGAGAGCAGTGTGTGGGGATGGTACCTTGTGGTGATCCAAAGATATTACGATCACAGGGGCAATTCCCTAACCACCAGGCCAACAGCTACCCCACAGTGTCTCACTTCTGAGTGCTGTCTTTTTCTGCCTTGTCTCACTTCTGAATGCTGTCTATTTCTGCCTTGTGTCCTGTTCCTGGATGTTGTCTAGCCGCAATGCCACCCACGATCTAATGTCACCCACAACTTTCAATATTAATTCCACATCTGTTATTAATTATTTTCCAGTTGTATCTCAAACGTAAAAATCCATATCTTTGCTAAGACTGCCTAAATCACAAGATACTACCAGCACAGAGAACCATTTGCACCCCCCCCCCAAAACATACTGAAGAGGTAGGATATCCCACCCACCAAGAGTGAAGCCAGTTAAGTTCTCTAATAATCTCGGCCATAAATGGTTGTGCCATTGTCAGTGATCGAACTTGTGTCTCCTGATAAAGGGGCCAAAGCACAATTGGGAGTCAAACATAGGCCTATGAATGAGAAAGTTTTTTTTGCATGTGAAAGACAGAATACAGTTCTCTCACTGTTCCTGGCTGGATTTGAACCCATATCTTTCTTTGAGGCCACCAAACATAACTCGCTTTTTTTCCCCACTGGTTCTTAAATGCCTGGGACTCTCTAGACCATGAAAACATGTTTTAAAGCATTAAGTCCAACAGGGCCTGTTGAGGCTACACCTACTCTGTCCCAGCTTGGTTCAAACATGTAAATACTGTGTGGGGCATTGAGATCTGATAAATATCTGGATGCAGTAGCTGCATTTGAAAAGAGCGAGTATAAACATGCTGTGTCTGAATTGGATGATGATTTGATCTCAGCGACTGGATTTCAAAAGGTTGCAATCAACTCTTTCTACAATAAGAGTATTTGACTTATCCATGCTCTCGCCGCAAATACATTATTTTGTAGCGACTATTAAGGTTGGACAGGTTTTACAAAACGTGGAAAAAGTCCTACTGAAAACTAGAGCTTTCGGTTTCAAATGCTATGCTGGGGAAGGCCTATGGTTCTGCATCTCAATGAAACAAGGCTGGTTAAAAGTGGCAATGAAAAATTTGTCCCATTTAAGCATTACCATGGTTTTTATTTGATTCCAGATAAATGTATAAAATTATGCTTATAACCCAGTCCTTTGGAACAAATTAGAAGTAAGCAAGAAGAGGAATCAAGAAATGTTAACATTTTCCAAGAATGATGAAAGCAATGAAAATAATAATGATTAAACTGTGATTCCAATTGTTTGAATGTGACAGTTACATTTCTAGTCTACAAAAAAAGCTTTAAAAAAGTAAATATACCCTCAGCATTTTAATAGCTTACTAAACATTTTGAATGCACACCATGTAGTAGCTTCCAAATAAGTTAAAAAAACAGATCCAACATTTTCTTTTTTTTTTATTATCTACTGATCAAGCAGAAAATGGCCTGTTGATCAGGGGTCTTTTTAAGCAGGGTCTCCTCTCTTTCTTGGTAGGACAGCTTGGCACTCCGTCACCTCACTTAATCTCCACATATGCTTTCAATAGACAGAGCGAGACACACATAAAAAGGATAAAAAATCTGCCCTGTTCAGACCACAGACTCACAGCAGCAGATACTATTCCCAAAACAAGCTGACATACCGGCATGCCTTTATCACATTTAGGCCTTTTGCATATCACCTTCAAGGCCACCATAGAAACCGTTTATAGCAAATAGGTGTACAAATGAAATAAATTTTCTTGGAAAGCTGTGCAGTTGTTGGCATAATATGTAATACTGCTGCAGAGGACAACCTCACTGCATGTACTTCCTTTTACCGAAAGACGACGACACCAAACAGGAACAGCAAAAGAGAGTGCATGCAGTGAGGCTGTTCTCTGCACCAATATTACAGGTTATCATGCCAACACCAGTGTAGCTTTCCGAGAACATTTCTCCATCTATTTGCTAAAAGCATGCCTGGGGTAATGCTACAAGGTTCTGCCAGGTTCTGTCAGAGTTTGACAAAGCTGAGCTGAGGAATAAGGAATGAGGAACGAGGGATGAGGGATAAGGGATCCTAGCCCTTGACGTGAACAGCTGCTACACAGACACAAACAAATGACCTGTTGTTTTCTGTATTGGAAAATACAGAAAACACAGTCGCATTCCACAATTAATCGCATTCCATGAATATTCCAAGCCCAGTCTTAGATAGAACTCTGTGTGCTTTGGAGTTTGTATGTTTGTTGTTTTCTTACACTTGAGTATGAGTAAACACAGCAAACCTTCTGATAATTTCAATGTCTTCAGGAATTATACTCGTTTTCCATTTGAAATGGGTCTCAGCCAAGTTGGAGAGGATTTATAGAAGAGGGGCTGATACCAAAACTGTGTTTAGGTCAGATCCATCAAGAACTGGTATAGCTTCTAGTGGATCCAAAGTCTACATACAGTTCTTGTGACTGAGATTTGCTCTGCTTTGGCTCTGGGGCTCTGTTGAAAAGTGGGTCTGAAATAGACAGCCTCCTCTGGCCAAAAACAACAGGCCAAGCAGGACTAGAGGCACCAAAAGACAGATCTGCAAACACTGTGAGCAATGATGCCCTTCATCTGACTGCCAGTCACCACTGAGCTGGGTCAGACAAACATAGAGCAAAATCAGGGGCCTACAATGTTCAGCAGCAAAAACCACAGATGCCTAGAATGCTACTTTATATTAGTAACTTTGTCAGCGCTGTTTGCATTGATGTCATGTTAAATACATACAAATGCACATGATCAAACCTATACAGTGGCCTGTGTATTTGCCTTGTGGCTTATATCAAATTCGACCCAGCCTTTACTCAGTACAATACATTTCTTTACCTGTCAAAGCCAAATGACACAATCTGACTTATGAGAAAAGACTGAGTGTCATTATCTAATTTAGTACTTGCACGACATCATCTTTATCAAAAGTCCAGGAAGCCAGTGTCAAAACGCTTTTAAGCACTGTAAGGATCTGGTGTATGTGAACTTAATCCATTCTTGACCCCAGCCAGCCTCCTTCCCCCCTGTGCTTCATCTGAAACCCAAAATCGCTGATCTATAATGCTAATATTTACCTTAAGAAAAGCACTAGTACTTGCATGCTCCTTCCAGTTTGTTAAAACAACCTGCTGGTGTAAAACAAAACCTGAAACCAAAAAGGAAGTACTGCACCAATTTAAGACAAAACAATATATCATCTGCCTATCATCACAACATCGGTCTCTGCAATACTGATTTTGCTGAAGGCTGCAGTAAGTAAATGAGCATCTAACCAGTCAAGGTGTTTCTGACGCAGCAAAAAACCCTAGTTCCAGGTGTTATTGGATGCTCTGATGAATTGAGGTCATGCAATCCACCAAAAGTCCAATATTTATCCATTAGGTGTTGGAGAATCAGTACATTAAATGTGTGGGGTTAAACTGCTGTAGCCAGAATAAGATGGTTTCGTGACATCACAAAGGCTATGATTTGAAAATGGGTCATTTGAAAAAATATTTACGGTAAAATTGTAACACTGACATGTTGCCCATATCATGCAGCTCTACAAAAAGATTCTACCACTTTTTGCCTGCCTCCATATACTAGTTAAGGAATCAATCAAAGGAAGCTACACAGGCATGAAGACGATGACGGACAAACTGTGTGGTGTAGGACAAGGAGTGAAAAAAAAAAAAAAAAAGAAGACATAAAAGCACCACAACCGGTCCAGGGATGACTCGACAGGCTCAGTTTTTCCGTTCCTGCTGGCGTCCCAGAATGCTCAGTGGTGGAGCTCCTCCAGTCTTTACTTTACCTCCCAGCATGGCACTGGCTCCAAGTATGACCTCACCATGTTGACAGAATACTAGTTAAGTGCTCTCGCCGGCTCTGCTAACTGCTCTTAACAGTGGAAAACAAAGGGCTTTGTGTTAGGACATCTACTAAAACTCCTACACACCCCTCTATTGTCGACTGGAGCCGTTGGCCCAAGTTAAATGGCAATATAAATAGAACCTGTGGATGTCTCAGTTTCCATAATTGTCTTACTGAGCAAAACACTTTATATCTACACTCCACTTGTCAAGCTACAAACTCATAGGTTCTAGATGTCATAAGTATGTAGTTTACAGAGAACAGATAAAATGCAATATTAATACTGAGTAACCAAAAACCCTTTAAGTACAAAGTATAGGTTTCACAGGCAGCGATTACAAAGAACGCTCTTACTGCCTATCTGACATTTTTCAATGATGACTTTTTAAATATCTGGGGCTCAGTTGTGCAGCTAAACAATAAAAAAAAACATTACTCAATTAAATTACTCATACTCAGCTGATTAAAACGTACCTTTTTGATGAATCAGTAGTGATCCATTAGCAATTTGTACAAGAGATATTTTAAATTCTTCTACTGGAGGTGTTAAGGGCTGGGGGGAGCCAAAGCATTGTTATTGTTTTTTCATTTTTACATAGACTACTTTAAAAAACACTATGGCACAGCCTGTAGAGGTCTATCCAGAAGGGATCTACAGAGTCATGATTGTGTACATTATTTAAAGATGTGAAACATTAAAAAAAATAGCTGTACTCAATATTACATTATTTGTAATCTTCATTAAAGATTTTCATCAAATCAGTTAATGCAGAAAAAAGAGCGAGAGCAAGAGAGTGAGCGAGGGAGAGAGCGAGAGAGAGAGAGCAAATGAGAGAGAGAGAAAGAGAGAGCGAGAGAGAAGCAGAGGCATAGAAAAACAGTCAAGTCTCTCCCTCTCTCACTGGCGTCTCCAAGTCGGCAAAGACATTATTTCTATTATTACTGTTATTATCACCATGGCCATTATAACCTCAGTGTCCTGGAATGACCACAGCACTGACCTCACTGAACCGCTAGCACTTTGTCGTTTCAACACAAACAGACCCTACTGACGTCTCGCTTGGCTAACGGAGCATAAATCTGTAAATACAGTTTAAGACTTATAAACCAAAATCAAAAGAAATTACATGCCAAAGGCATGTTTACAGACTGGCTACTGTTATACAGCTGACAGAGTTTACTTGTGTAGTGTATTACAGTCATGGGAAATAACAGACTATGCTCTCTGTGCAGTGATACATAAAATCTCTGTTCTATTTCAAGGTGTTTTAACAAATGTGAGGACATATACAGCCAATACAAGCAGTGTAGTGAGCTCTTTCAATGTGAGGTCATGGGGTGGGACTATTAAAGTGACAAGTCCTCAAAACGGCAGAGCCACATCATTGCTCACAGAAATCATAAAACAAGAGGAATCGCAGGATCTTTTCAATTGTTGTGTGCATGTAGTTACATGTCAGTAATCTTATAACGGTTAATTGTCACTGTCAATAGTGTTGTGAGATTCAGGGAGCTTCACCTGCTTCGGTGTCTTCATTGAGGCGGGCGTAAGTGGAGGTCTCAAGGCGGGGGATGCATCTCTCAATGGACGTCCACGTGTAGGTCTCTGGGCACAGTAGGTCTGAAGGCTTGTATTGACCCTTGGGAAAGATAAGATTGTCCTGGTCACCAATACTGAATGAAATTAGATCTAGGAAATATCTCATTTTGAAACAGCAGGCAGGCTCCCTGATGTCTCATGACCATCTGATGGGTCATTTAGAATGCAAACATGAGTTAGCAAAAAGAAACAAGATGCCTACAGTTTTCATATGTTTGCTATAGTGAAAAAGAAATGTCACGTTTGCCCTAACAATGACAGTAAAACAATGACAGTGCAATGTCCATTAATATATCAAAGTAACGTAGTATAATTAAATTAAATCTAACATGTCAGCCATTTTGTCAAATTCACTTCATAAGTCTGTCTGCCCTGCTGGTTCCTGCCAAGAAAAGGTACTAAATCTCACTGAACGGTCCTACCACTCCCATTAATTAGGACACCTTTGGCTAATGCTGGAATAATCCTATAAAGTTCAGTGTTGTTATTGCAATTAAAGTCTGATCACATTAGTCACCAACAAGTTAAATTCACAACATATTTACCAGAGGTGTCACGTGACTAAAACATTAATCGAATTAATTACAAGCTCTCTGATTAATTCATCTTAATTTTGGCATACGAGTGACTTTTAACATCTTTTGTTTAATTACTGTTTCTGCACTGTTCCTGTGCAGTAATGGTCATATCAATAAAAAATATGACCAAATATGCTGAGGGGAAAAAATGCTTCAGCAAGAACAATTGAACTAAGTCCATCTATAAGGTGCAGTTTACGACAATGTACATACACGCACAGGTGTTCTGACGATTTACACTGCCTGGTCAAAAAATGTCTTAGATTTTGTACAGCCAGTTTAGCTTTGACAATGATGAGAAATAGGCAAATAATATGAATAATCAGAGAAAAATATATTTTATTTAAATGTGAAAAGCCTAGACACATAGATAGATCTTTAGAGGTGCACAGAGCCAGTTTATACAGTGAGGTTCTAACACTGAGAAATGCAACCGTGGAGCAGGGTGTTCTGATGATTCACGCTGCCCTGTGGAAAAATGCTCAGTTGCAGCCTAAACAGGTGCCAGTGTCCCGAGGTAGCACGGATTTATGGGCATAGCACTGAATCCCAAGACTGTGGAACTGCACATGTGCAGAAGGGCACGGTAGCACATCTTGATGGGTAGCATGTTTTGACAGAACACAGGACTGGGTTAAAGTCACGTGGTGCGATGAATCAACATTAATTTTTTTTAAGCATTATTTTTTTCTGTGATTAACTGAACGAAATGAACGCGTTAATTCGACCCCCCATCGTACATGCCCAGATAGAGCAAGACAAATAATGTAGTCTTAGATTTTTGGCCACGGATAGATGGCATCACCAGTGACTTTGGATCTCCTGGTGATAAGGTAATTCAGATGACTGAGCCTTATTACTTGTTTTAACAAACTATAAATGATAAATAAGCAATATCAAATATGCTAAACGGCATGAATTATGATCATCGGTGATAATCGACACCAAAAGTAAATGTACTTTCATTCGTTTTGTTTGGGTTGCACAAGGAATTAAATGAAAAAGTATAGATTCCTTATGAAAGATAACATTAGCGCGAGAAAGAACCAAGTGGGGTGTGTGAACATCCACAGAAGAGTGAGGTCAGAGAACAAATGGCTACCTGGCCATGAGAGGCTTAAGTATCAGAAGCCTGTAAACAATCACAAAGAGCCAACGATACTTTCACACATTCATGTTGCAGTGAGTCTGCACACACACCCCCACACCCACACCTACACCCACACTCCCCAGAGCACCCACCCACATAAACCAGGGGTCAGCTCCAGAGTTCTGCCTTTCTTCAAAATACACATATCAACACCCTACACGCACGGACATGCACCCACTGAAGGCTATGTTGAGCTTAACGTAGCATCTGGTCAAACAAGATGGATCCAGAACGTTCCACCATTACAAACAGGATTTGTCTGTCACTATCCCAGGGTGGAAACTATTTGCTGTGTTTTCATGGGCAGCAGGCCGTGAGAATGGGGGAGCCTCTGCCCCTTTTCTAAATAATCATAATATTCTGCGAGTGGCAAAGATGAGGTTTTCACACATCTTCATCAGTGCCACTCTTGTCAGCAGCAGGAAGCAGGACAGGGCTTTTGGTGCCGGACAAGTTATTCTGAATAGTGTTAAGACAAATGATCAGTGGCTCTTGTGAACAATTCTCAAAACTGTTTTTCTGGAGAGTTTCTAATGATTAAATGATAGATCGACTGATGTTCAGAAATCATTTAACCTTGTGTAATATTTTTGCTAAATTTATGATTTGAATTCACACAAGGGTCATCAGAAAATTCTTACTTTGCTATTCCAGTGATCAATGAAAACATTTTATACAAAATCTGACAGATAAAAGGGACACAAACACAAAAAGAAAGTTACATGTGCATTATAAGCAACAAGCAGAGAATGGTGGTCACAGCCTAGTCAGACTGCCCACCACCAAAATCCCATCACATCAGAACTGGACCATGAAGCAATGGTAGATTAAGATTAAGATCCTTTATTTGTCACATGCATAGTCATACAAGTACAACACAGTGAAATTCTTTCTCTGCATCCACCAAGTGAAGCAGTGGGCTGCCGCCAACGAGGCGCCGTGTGGGGATGGTACCTTGGTCAAGGGTACCTCAGTGGTGACACTAGCAGTTGGGATTCAAACCCCCAACCTTCTGACTGCAGGGCCACTGCCCTAACCACTAGGCCATCCAGAAGGTGGGTTAGTCGGATGAATCATGTTTTCTTTGAAATTATGTGGATGGTCGGGTGGGTGTGCGTTGCTTACCGGCATGGCATGCTCTGGACAATTTTCTGCTGGGAAACCTCGGGTCCTGTACTCATGTGGATGTTTCGTTGGGATGGACCACCTACCTAAACATTGATTCACACCAAGTACACCCCTCATTGACAATGGTATTACTTACTGCATTGACCTCTTTGACCAGGATAAGAGTTCGATTTGTCAGAGCTGGTTTGTGGTAAGAAGGGATTAAAACAACATTAGGCTGGTGGTTTTAAGATTATGGCTGATGTGTTGTCAGCAATGCTGCTTTGCCAACGAGTCCATTTGTTATACAAACTCTCAATTTTGACATGAATCATCAAGAGAGGGCTCTCACAGTGGGTTTCAGCGTGTTTGCTCATCCTGTGATGAACTGGTGTCTTGGTCAAGTTTTGCTCTAATTACTCTACTTGGTGTTTCTGTAGGTGGTACCCCTTCATTGCCGCTTGCAGCTGTATTTATTGTTTATGTCACTATTATTATTATTATTATTATTATTATTATTAATAATAATAATAATGCTGCTATGTCCATTTTGACTTGTGGAGAACAAACGGAGCTTCTTCAGAATAGGTCAATCAAATTGCCCACTTTCATTTCACTTGACCAACCACAAACGCACATGTTGGTATATCAAAAACGAGTGAAGTCACATTTCTGTGACTTTGTATTATCATAAAGCTCTTTGCTCTGGTAGCACTTTTACCTTGTTGTATCAAACTACTTCTTGTAAAAATACAGTTTGGTGAAACGACTATTGCTGTCCAAGCTCCTCCCTGGGACTGTGAAACATGCCAAACATCACTTTCACACTTTCCGCTACCCTGCAAAAGTGTCTACAGGCAATAGCCTGTTGCATGGATGAGTTAGAGGACAGAAGGTTTAGGAGGGAAGGCTGATGCCAGTAACTAGCCTGTGGACATGCTTCCTGCACACAGAATGATATGAGGGAGAGCTAGCCTGTTCCAACAGGTCTAAAGTAGAAAGCGAGGGGACCAAATCTTTCCCCTCATACTCCTCTCAAAGGTGAAATGAACACCTTTATTAAAAGTACACTTTCCATAAATGCAGAATCAAATATCAGATTCAGTGCTACAGTTCAGGAATTACAGTAGTGGACTCAGATCGAACAAGTAATGCAACCATAAGAGGTCACAAGCCAGCGATTCCTTGTGCTGGTCCCAAGTCCGGATAAATGCAAAGGGTTGTGTCAGGAAGGGCATCCGACGTAAAACCTGAGCCAAATCAAACATGCGAATCACAAACAAGGAAACAAGGGTGCCAGCGGAAATTGGACTACTGTTGGTCGACGGAGGAGAGGAGGAAGGCGTGTGCGAAAGCAGAGAAAGAAGAGGAAAGGCAAGAGTGTGGAA
>JBBIGA010000146.1:9247585-9260819 GCA_037576975.1 Alestes dentex
ACACACACACACACACACACACACACATACACACACACACACATACATACACACACACACACACACACACACACACAGACACACACACACACACAGACACAGACAGACACACACACACACACAGACACATGCATTCAGACACGTGCACACATTACAATGATGAATATACACATTCAAACGTCTGGACTCAATGTGTTCATTTTACAACCCCATGCTGTGGCAGGTAAATGTGTACAATAATTGTGTTCCAAACTAACATTCTAGTTGGCTTGTCAAATTACATGTTTCTGTTGATTTTCTAAGTGAAAACAAACACATCCTTCACAGAGAAAATACTTCTGCATATATTACTGGACAAATCTGGGAATATGGCACGAGTCCCAGGGAAGTTGTTTTGTGGTTTTGGCATAGAAAACTGTCACAATCTATACAGCTTCCACCAGTTTAATTCTCCAAATCTTTGACGGGGATTTGATTTTTAAACAGAATGATCATACCCACTCTGGACCATAAGATCCTTATTAAATACCATCACATCCTCTCCAAAGACTCATTTACACATTCAATCAATCTTTGTCACACACACAAACAAGCACAAAGCTGGTGAACCATGTGGCCAACACCAGTTTCTTTGGGCACAACAGAGTCTCAGGCCTCCACCTCTCCCTCTTAGAAGGCCTCCTCACCCCGCCCCCCCCCCCCCGTCCCTGCTCTCACTTGCTAGGTCTCTCTTGCATTTATGTCTCTCTTTGGAGGAACATACATTTTCCTACAAGCCTGATCCATTTCCTGACACACAAACCTGCACAAACATTGCCACCTATCAGCAACCTACGTATATGTAAACTATAAACTAATACATTCTGTATTTGAGCAAAGATGTGCATGGCAAGGAGGAGCAGTTCTCTCACCACAGGTACACTGCATATACAGGAAAGATTTGTGAAGCCTTTGAAACCAAGTGAACTTGCATGAATGGCTCTAAAAGTCCTGAACTCATCTTAAGTTTTATTTAAAAATTCAACAATTCCAAAACACAGCATACTTTCCTTGCTTTGTTTCCTTGCTTTAAAACACATTTAACTGAACAGTGATCTTTGTGGAGATATACTGCTGGTATCACCATCTCTGGCAGCAAGTTCAGTCTCCTCCCAAAGGCAAATGTGCGCTAGCCCGTCAGCTAGGTAATGATTAAAAACAACTATCAGGTGTAAGGATTGCCTGAATGATTTATTCAACCATTCTTTATTCAAAAATAAAAATAATCTGAACACTCCAGTTTCTTTTAATTATGTTGGCAGTCAGTTTCTTATTCAGCATTCAGAAGTTTATGTTGTTAATCTTCAACAGAAATTTAGAAGACTATTGAGGATATCTAGAGTTAAGGCCATTCTACACAAAACATTTCATCATAAAACCAGGGGGAAAATAATAATCGAATAATGTATTTCATATTAGGCTAAAACAATTTATAAGGTTAGCTAAAGCCTGAACACAGCCACACCTCCTTCTACAATTAACCACTTTTCCTCGAAAGAATGAAGACAGATAAGGGAGTGAAATATGGCAAACATTTAAACAAAGAGGGAAAAGCCAAAAGCAATTTCATTTGTTTGGCTTTAGTTTGACTGAATATTGATGGGAAGAAACCGAGCGTGCAGTCATTCAACCATCTGGCACCGAAGGACAAATGCAGATAGCCAATTGGTTTATTTGATTATTCCTTGTTGAGATGATCCTTGTCAATTCAGCATCACATTTATATTTGCCCATCAAAATGTTTGAATTGAACTTGAAACAAATGAATGGGATATTTTATATTACATTTTTACATGGCAGAATAAAGAAAAAAAAAAAGTTTGCCCCACAGTTTCTGGCAGCAGTATCAATATTTTTATTTTTAGGACAATTGTTTGACTTTAACCATTAAAATCATGGTTTTTCTTGATAATTTAATACTTTCATGCCCATCTTTGTAGATTATAGCAGATAATTCAATTTGAAATTTGAACTCTGGCCCTTTGATACTAGTATGAGCACTAAAGAGTTGCAACAACTTTATAATTTCCGTGCTAAAATAATGTCTCAAAAGTAGTCTGACAGCGTGGTGTATATTATCACAGATGTCTACATAACTAGACCTATAGAAGAGTGAGATATTCATAAGCAGGTAGTATCAGAGTCACCTGAGGGCAGAGTAGGAGCCCAGTGAGAGCGAGGCAAAGTCTGGGTGGTAGTAGAGGTAGACTGAGGAGACGCAGTTGGGCAAGATGTCAATGACCCCCACAGCCACAATGCGTCCGTCCAGCCAGTACTGCTGGTGGAAGGAGCCATATCCAGCATCGGGGGCATCGGGCGCTGTCTCAGCCTAGTGAGAGAGTGAGAGTGAGAGTGAGAGAGAGAGAGAGAGAGAGTCACAAACTATACATTTATGTCTATACAACACCACTGCCGGGATATTTTGTTAGTGTTACCAGAGCTTGAAATATTGAATAGCTGTCTGTACCAAATGCGGCCCAAAATTATTTCTCAAATAGAGATCAAATTCAAAGCTCATGTTCAGATTTTAAAGGCAAAACATATTTACACAGGTTATTAGGCTATTCATTTCAACTGTTTATCTGAAGATGATGGTCAGTATGTCTGCGCAAATTTGATTTGATAAAAGGAAAAAAAAAAAAAATATTTGGGGTTTTTTTTTCTGCCCATCAGCTAGTGTCCATCAAACTTTTAGTGATAAAAAGATACTTTACCTAATGATACTGTTTCATGGAAAAACAGATGCCACATAATTTCGGTTCATCAATAAAAAATAAATAAAAATAAAAAAAAAAAGATGTCATGTTTACATCTCTAATTTCATGAAAGTTTATGTACAGTTGCTATTTGGTATTGCTATTCTTGCTACCTGGAATGCAATTTATACATAATCTATTTGAGTGATATATTTTTAAAAATATTACTACTGTTGTTTATTGTGCAGTACTGGGTGCGGACATCTTTCACACATGGTGCACACCAGACCAGGGTTCTCCTGAAAAAGGACCAGTTTTATAAAGGACCAGATATCTGATGTCTGGACTGCACCCAGATTCGAAAACATCTTTCACACTTAATCAAATGTGCATGTGAAACATGTTTGGTGCGTTTTTTGTGTGTTAGCAGGGTACAGGAAGGAATGAATGGGAAGATAACTTTAGAAACAGCATATGTGCAGCATGAACATGGAGTGTACAGTAGCCTGCTAATGGCTCCCAAATGTGAGCTCAAACCGTGTGCTTATGTGTGTATGTATATTGGGCGTCTACTCAAGCCACACAGATGTGGAGGAGAGGCGTTTTTAATGAAAAAGTCCCTCCATGAACAAAATCAATCTCTGAACTGAACAGGCAGGGGTGTAATAGAAGCCAGCTTTCTGGCTAATGTGGAACTTATACATAGGTATACATGAGAGAGAAGTTGACATTGCATTTCTATGACAAAAACAGTTTTCTTATTTTGCATCAACACTGTATGACATGAACAGTCATCAAAGATCTTCTGATGTATTTACTATGTTTTCAGTATCCCACACTGTTTCCCACTGAAACCTTTCACTCAGGGCACTTTTTTTTTTTTTTTTAAATCAAGTGGCTTTTTGGTGGTTTGGGCTGGGCGATCTGGCTTTACCCCTGCGACTTCAAACAACTCCATAGGCAGGGGCCGGTTGGCCCAAGCTGGTAACAGGATCTCCTCTGCAGCCCCTCGACCCATCTGGGCCCGGTTAGCGCTGCTGGAACGCAGCTCGTTATCACGCCACCAGGGAGCCGAGCGGCTAATCCTGCAGCCTGGGTATCCGCCTGACCATACCGCCACTGCTCACCTCCAGCCACATTAAAACCAACATAAACACACACACTTGCAGGAACAGTTCGGATGAAAAAAAAAAACAAAAAACAAAAACAAAAAAAAAACGAAATCGATCGGGAAAGACACAGACTAGCACAGGAGCTACAGAACTAATGTAGGAATGTTCTTCAGTGCCTTTTTATGAGCACAGTGTGTAATACAGCTTCAGAAAGAGCATAAGCAAGTTTAACTGAGACGACTTGACATGGATCAAGGCATGTATTACTTTGGGTTGTAGTTGATAGAGATATAACGCAACATATATCGAACTTTCACCGCTCATCACACTGTATTATGACTAGTATGCTAGTTTGAGGCTACAGTGAATCGTGACACCTCTGTGCTATAGCAAATGGACCAGTAGCCTGGTCCAAAACTAATGAGGCAAACATCAAACAAGTCTAGGCAAACAAACTACAAATGGGGCTAGAGGTATATTTTTAAATGACTATTCCTTTAAACTCCTGCCACCACCACAACCCATTGAGGTTCCTCTCAAAATTCCTAAACAGTGTGGACCATTCTTGAAGCTGGCATGGTACTAACGCCGCCCGACCTCCTGGAAAGTGGTCACCACATATATCCCCCACATTTCCTACCAGGAATGAAAGTGCATTCCACATGTGTGTGCTAATTATTTTCATACAGCCCACTTGTCAAACAGGCCTGCTGGTAAAGCTATTGAAGTGGCTGTTCAAACACACACACATGCATTAAAGGACATTTGAGATGAAGCGGGCTGCCTCAGACTGGCCATCAGGTGCGATTAGTGCTTTCGGGGAGCTGTATTTTTTTGCGAGAGAAAATGAGACAAGGCTGGCTTGTGGTACTGAAGTCAGAATGCACTGGTATTTCCTCCATGCATGACAAGGAGGCCCTTATTTCTGTCAGGACCAGGTTAGCTCAGATGGAAACATCTATTAGCAGAAAGCTAACTGAGCAGGGACAGAGCTGCTGAGAGATCGTAAGGCTCATCTGATCCCATAAATTTCACATGGCAAGTACTAAACATTAAGAAATGTTTTAATCTTTTGCTAAATCATTTATAGTTATTTGAGTTTAGTAAGACCAGAGCAGTATGTACCATGTAAATCATACCCATCAGTGTCTGTGCTCAATTTATGCTGGTTTAAAGTAAACACTATCTTTGTGTCTTTCATGTAGTCTGTTTAAATGGCCGTCACCTCAGAGGTAGACCTCTCGACACTTTGACCCAAGCATCACCTTGCTGGACAGGCTAATGATCACACTTCTGTCACTGTGATGACCAGAAAAAAAAAAAAAAAAAGAATTCATAAACAGACAAAGTGGGGGAGGGATGAAAACGCCAGGGCACTAAATGGGGCCCAAATTACTACCATATGGGAGCCTGGTTCTCTATGTGCATCTTTGTTACATACACACACAGCAGCACACTGTTGAACTGACTGAAAAATGCTGTGGTTAATTTTCCTCCACGCTTAGCTGTTCAGTATCAGTACAAAACGTGGATTCATAGCCCCATTTGACAATTCTCTCAACCTATATCTAAAGTTGCTCATTAAGATCTACATAGTTATATTCCAATTCAGAACAACATGTTGGAGAAAGATGTTTTAGTTTAATTTCATTTTAATTTATCAACCCTTACAGACACACATGAACACACCACAGTACAGCACACAGTGTGAACAATTCAAAAATCTTTCTCTGTATTTAACCCATTCATTAAGTGAAGCAGGGGGGGGCTGCCACCAATGAGGGGCACCCGGGGAGCAGTGTTTGTGGACGGCATCTTCCTCAAGGGTACCTCAGTGGTGACAGTAGCAGTTGGGATTTGAACCCTGATTGCAGGGCCAACGCCCGAACCACAAGGCCATCCAGCTGCCTATGAGAGCTGAGACCTTTACAAAGGTTAAGAGAAAATTATGGTTATGGTCCATCTCCCTAATAAAATGGCCTATAAGCACAACTCATTGTCCAAAGTTTTGACTGGTACTGTACACTGACTTTGACTCACTGATTATGAAGTGCACCTCTGTGTCAGGTGTACCTGATAAGCCAGTGAGAACAGTACCAGTCAGAACTTTGGAAACATTCATCACTCACCAACAGCTGAGCTTTTCTTCTGTAACTACTTCTTTTTCATTTGTCTGCATTAGCAGCCAACACATGCTCAACTTGTTGGTAAAACATCCGATGTAGTTGCTTATGAAGTTACATGAGAGAATGTCAGTGCGTGCAGCAGTGCTTTCAAGGTTCAGATGGCCTACATTGAAGAAAATCCGAGATTTGCTTAAATGTGTAGTTTTGTGTATGTAACACCTATAAAATGTGAAAAACCCTAAAAAAAAAAAAATAAAAAAAAACCCTGTGAGTAGGTGTGTCCAATGTTTCAGCACTATGTCAAACAAGAAAAGTAAGGAAACTGTCAAAATGCATACACTATTAGACATCAAACCCAATTAACTCTCGAGAGTTTAACTGAGAATTAACTCAGAACGTGATCAGAAGGACTTGCTTTGCCAGACGGAAAACAGTGGAACCCTTGCTCAAGGTTGGGGTCATGGACTCACAAACACACCAGCCATTCAACAGAGCAATCAGTGCGGGCTCGTTTAACCTGCCATGAAAACAACAGGGTTCAGTTACAGCCATTGTCCATCTTACAGCCCTACACACACTCTGTTAGCATCCCACTGCAGACTTGCAGATCTCCACTCTGTCTGGATTAGCCAGACTCATGGGGTTCCCATTTCATTACTGGAGTGTCCAGTTTGTAATGACATCAGAATAATTTCATGCAGACTGGCAAAATACCGTTAACGGCTATGTGAGTCATTTCGCTCTTGCACACGTAGATGGGTGGGACTGAGTGTGTGAGTTTATCAGTGATCGGTGAGACGATGAGACAGAAAACAGTGAAAAAGTGAGGGACAGGGAGAGAGAATTGTAGAGATACAAAGACAGAAAGAGAGTAAGAGGGAGAAAGAATGAGGGAGGGGGAAAGTGACATTGTATTTCAATGACAAAAACGGTTTTTCTTTTTTTGCACTGACAGCATATGACAACAGTCATTTATCATTTTCTGATGGTTTTACAGGTGTTTACAGTATCCCACCTTTGTAGAGAAAACCACAGAGAGGGGACAAAGAGGGAGAGAGAACTTAAGAGAAAAAGTGAGAAAGATGGGGAGAGAGAGAGAGATAAAGAAAGAAACTGAGGTTATGAGGGTGAAAGTGGTACCCGATGTCCATAAAACTCTGACAACTAATTACACAACACCGCTGTTAACAAGCATTTCCCCTCAGGACAGACACATCGTGAGCCAATAAAAAGGCATTTAACAAAGCCGAACAGAAACAGGCTCCCAACTGACTTTCTGAGCAGGGTTTGCAGCAGGACGCAGAAAGAGATGTGGCGTGCCCTCGACTTCGCTGAACACACACACACAAATTTTACCAGTTGAACGAGACAACCACATGCTACCTGAGAAGCTAAAATTACTCTGGTTTACTCCTGACCTTTTCAGCAAAGTTGAAATCATGTCATTGTTTATGCTTCAGACCACAGTTTCTCATGCACCACGCACACCAGAACACACACACACACACACACACACACACACACACACAAAATCCAGTGTAAGAAGCCCTTATAAAGCAGTAAGCATTACCAGTAAACACTGTAAACATGTAGACCTATGGTCACTCAAGGTCACAAAGTACAGCTTAGAAACTTCTGCTTCACAAAAAGTAAATATGAAAGTTGACCCGCTTTACAATGTTTTTTTTTCCCCCAAACTATCATTTTTAGTGAAAAATTTTTACACCACAGCACACAGTGTGAAGAGCACGAAATTCAGCCTCTGCATTTAACCCCTTCGCCAAGTGAAGCAGGGGGCAGCCCGGAACACAACGCAGCAAAAAGTGAATGCTGGCTTTACACTAGCCTTCCCTCCCCATGCACATCAGTGAACTGTGGATGACCATGACGTCCACTGAAACATAACTGATGACTTGTGGCAATTTGCAAAACAAGTGACCTGTACAGAACTGGTAGGGGCCTAGCTCTGCCAATAAGAAGACCAACCCCTTTCAATGCCCAGCATTGCAACAGCAATCCATGGCTAGCGGTCTAAGAGAATACAAAAGTCCTCCCTCTCCCCCAAACATCATGCTTTCCAGAGCAGGTGTCTCTTAGCTGATAGAACAACAGTAATAGTTCTCCTCCATTCATGTGATTGGCACTATTCTGAAGCACTAGTCCTAAGCACTATTGTAGCTGTATTGGTGTGACCAGAGAATCAGTGACTAAAATTTCCACAAAAATGAACAGAGGAAGCATAAAGGTTTGAGCATCCCTAGTCAAGTCAAATGATGTGCAAACTAGTAATAAAAAAAAGCCACACACACACACACACACATATATACACAAAATGTTTATTGCATGAAACCTCTGATTGTTTCATTCTTTTCTATGTTAAACTTAAAAATTAAAATATGAAAATATGAATACCCTGAAACACTGAACACTTAAAACACTGAAAATGTGGCCATATTTAACTTTGTTCCCTGTGTATAATGTGATGTGTTCTTAATTTTATTAATTTGATAGCACAGATTTTGCACAGAACTGTATGTCATCCATCGATATTTTGTAGGCATGTGTTCAAAAACTGAATTCTAATACCTGAAGTACACTGCTGCTGCCACTATAGAATAGCTTGTACCTCAGGTTGGCACTTTTCACGTAGGATCACAAATAGCAAATGTACATTTGCTTTGACTATTACTGCAGTAACTCATATCCATGTGAATGAGGTGGAATCCCCAACAACATATGATTGCACTTTACAACAGTCACAATCACCTGATCTGAAATTCAGCCTTATGTATGGTAGTACAGGAACATGTGACACACAGTTTGCAATCTCACTAGAACTAAGCATCTGGTCAATGAACAGAGCACAGCTCACAGTTCCACACCCATCAACTCTATAGTATTCTGAGATGGAACAAAACACAACACATAGCCAAGCAGACCACATCATAACCAGTCCAAATTCTGGCCCCACTGCCTCATGGACTTTGGACTTATGTACTGTGAAGGGCTGAACATCACATCAGGCAGAAGGGCTAAAAATGCTAAAGACAAGGACACTTTGGTTCCAGATAATTCCATGGTTGAAATTCAAACAAAAATCTGTGTTTTACTTCCTTCACATGGGTTGCAGAAAGTCTATATTATGCTTACAGCAGGAGCAGACAGGTCCGCAGTTCTGTGGGCTTTCTCTGTAATGGACACTAAGTTTGCATGTCTGGAAGTCCAGAGATGATTTTGGGCCCCGTATTTAGGAAATGTAGGGTGTCTGTGCAGTAACTGGTTCAGCAAACTGCACGCTAGGATATGAAAATGGTCTTAAAGAAAAGAAAAAAAAAAAAGAAAAAAAGAAAAAAAAAAGGACTCTAGGAGGCTAGTGTGATACTCAACTGACAAGACTGCTGCCATTATTAGGGCAAGGCAGCATGCAATCAAAGTACAAACCCAAAAGAAGTTGGGATACTTTCTAAAAATGCAATAAAATCTGTAATTTGGTAATTTCCTTGAACCTTTATAACAGGCAAAAAGACAAAGAGAAGATTTTCGGTGTTTTCACTGACAAACTTAATCCTATTTGGTAAACATAAAAACATTTCGAAATAGCTAAACACTCCAAAAAGTTGGGACAGAGATAAGTTTACATAAAGAGTCACACCCCCTTTTCTTTTAATTACACTTTTTAATCATTCAGAAATGGAATAAACTAATTGTTGCAGTTTTGCAAGTGTTTTGCCCATTCTTGGTGTTTACAAGACTTGAGCTGCTCAGCAGTCCATGGTCCCTGTTGTATGAGTCTCCTCTTCATGATGCACCAGACACTTTCAGTTGGAGGCAGATCTGGACTGCAGATAGGCCAGTCAAGCACACGCACTCCGTTTCCAAAGCCACACTTTTGTAATTATACATGGAATTCTACATGCAGTTCCTGGGAAAAGACGTTGTCTTGACTCTAAAATTCCACGGTAAGCTTCCATATCAATGATTCTTTCGCATGCATACAGATCCCCCATGCCATGGACACCGGCGCACCCCCATACCATCACAGTTGCTGTTTTTTCACCTTTCATTGATAACAATCTGGCTGGTCCTTTTCATCTTTGACAAACAGAATACAACATCCGTTTTTCCCCAAAACAAGCTGAAACGTGGACCCATCTGACCATGGAACACATTTCCATTTTCTTTCAATCCAACTCAGATGAGCTTGGGCCCAGAGAACTTGCCAGCATTTCTGCACAAAATTGATGTGTGGCTTATTCTTTGCAGAATACAGATTCAGGTTGCAGATTTTGACGCAGCGGCAGATTGTGTACAGCAACAATCATTTCCCAAAGTACTCCAGAGCCCATGTGGCTATGTCCATCGCAGTAGCATGACGGTTTCTAATGCAGTACCATCTAAGGGCTCTAATGTCACAACAATTCAGCAGCAGTTTACACCCTTATCTTTTACACACAGAGATTTCTCCCAATTCCCTGAATCTTTTCACAATGTTATTAACTATAAACGGTGACAGACCTAAATCCTTTGCTATCTTGCACAGAGAAACATAGTTTTTTAAACTGATAAATAATTCACTTCTGAAGTTCAGCACAAAGTAGTGAGCTTTGACCCATCTTTGCTTGGAAAGACAGAGCCTTTGGTGGACGCTCATTTTATACCCAATCTTGATATCCACACCTGTTACCAGTTAACCTGCTAATTGAGGAAAAGTTTTCAGAAAGTTACTTGTATAACCTTTGCTGTCTTACTTTGCCTCTGTCCC
This sequence comes from Alestes dentex, assembly GCA_037576975.1. NCBI lineage: Eukaryota > Metazoa > Chordata > Actinopteri > Characiformes > Alestidae > Alestes > Alestes dentex. Next base: position 9,258,321 of record JBBIGA010000146.1, read on the forward strand.
AACTTCTTTGACGTGAGTTACAAGCACCAATTTCTGAATTTGTTCATGTTTCCCAAATAGAATTTAGTTTGTTAATGAAAACATTGAAAATCCTTTCTTTGTCTATTTGCTTGTTAAATAAAGGTTTATGTGAATTACCAAATTACAAATTTTTGTTTTATTGCATTTTTAGAATGTGTCTCAGCTTGGAAATGGGGTTTGTACACTGGACAAAAATTCTGTCTGATGCGACTAGTACGATGTTCACACAAGGCATTAGAATGCATTCCAGGGATGTTGTCCACAAACACATTTAAATGTCAAACGAGAAGGCATGAACATTTGATACAATGTAATTCAAATAAAATATTAGTAATAACATTTGAACATTGTACCAAAACAAGATAAATAACTGCTTCAAAGGGTTAAGGCCTGGACTAAAATCAGTCAAGCAATCAGAAATCCACATTTCTTCTATAACACCATTTAGGTTTGTAAGCAGCAGCTTGTGTATGTGAGCTTGTAAAGGAAGAGCATATGAGGTTAAGTGAATGAACTGTAAAACTGTAGAATGTGCATCTCTGGCTGTGTGTGTTTCACTCGGCAGTTGGGTTGGGATCGAGGCACCTGGCTGGAGGGCTTGACGAGGTGCTAAAATCTCGGCACTTATAAACATTAACGGTCTTCATTAGCACCAGGCGGGGGTTGGGTGTGCTTGGGGCTAGGAAGGAGCTAGCACACTGCTCTGCGTTCACGTCATCCTCCCCCCTTTAAAAAATCTGTTAAGTAAAAGGGGTGCTTGAGCCACCTGCTATTTTATCCAATTACTGGTCTAACTGCTGTGACCCCACAGCTACACCGAGAAACCTTTGTGGCTTTATATCTCTATCTGAAAGTGCAGAGTGTAACCGCTTCACCTGCCGGCTGACCCCAGAGTTTATTTCCTGGCATTTAATTTCTCAGCAATTGGAGATGGATCTAAACAGGACAATTCACTGGTTGGTACAGCAGGTAATGAGGAACAGAATGCAAACAACTTCGCGTTCCATTTCTATCCAAGCAAACGCTTAGCATGACCTCACTGAGCTGTGCAGGTCAGTTTGTTTATTGTACAAGCACAGGAGAAAGGAAGGACCGTAGAAGAGGGAAATTTTCAGGCCCCTGGAACCAGAAGCATGCCACCAAAACCATAATCAAATTGCACAGAATGGAGTTTAAAGAGATCCTTGCTTCCAACATAAACTACCCCGAGCATCATTGAAGCCAAGAGCAGCATGACCCACAGAGTTTTTTCTTTTCTGAGCTTGTGAACTTTTTGTTCTTGGCTTAATTTCATTTTTCTGTACTACACCTTAGATTCATTAAAGATAATTTGATCAAAATTACACTGAAACCTCACCAGTCAAGGAATACATGACTGTTGAATGTCACCTGTTGCCCGACACTGATCACACACATCAAAGAGAAGCTATTTTCCACCTAGTTTCCCTTCACATCAGAGGCTGTTTCTTATCTGTTTTTTGCCCCTGTTTTGTGTGTTTATGCAAGTGTTTTTTTCTGGCCCAGCCACGCTTCATAAAGATGTATTGTTCCAAGCCCTGTCTGGCCACCACATTTTCCACTGTTATTCTTCTGATGGACTGAGAACAGCAGCAGTAGGACAAACAATGCCAGCTCCTTGAACAGTTTCACACGCAAACCATCAGGATACCACTGTATTATATCAGTGGCACAACAATATGGTCTGACATGAGCTGCTTTAACATGTGCCAGGTAATTAAACGGGAAGGTACTGTGTGTGAACACTGTCTGACATCCAGGTAAAGTTGAAACCGCGATCAACCAACAGAAGACATAATTCTCAGGGAATTACAGAGAGAACTAGTGTGCATAAAAGCCAAAACACCAAGAAATGGCAAAGCTGAATGTTTCTGGGACCCTTATATTTAACGCTTATGTTTATTTAGTTTAGTTTAACAAGTAAAAACTCCACAGGAGTGTATTTTATACATGATTCTAAAGAGAAAGAGAAATAATCTTCCCCAGCTTTCTTAACACACAGCACATTCTAAACCCTTAATATGTTTTGTCACAAAAGCCTCTACTGTCCTTTATCAAGGAACAGCAGGTTCATGTTTGCTGCAACTATTAAGTGGAAGATGTGCTGTCTGAAAGGGAATTTCAGTGTAACAGCCAGAAGGAGAAAAATTTTAAATTGCATGTACTAGGGCATTAACACAAAAGTCGACTAGTCGACTATAGAGGCACGAGTCGACAGCCCCTGAGAGATGTCGACTAGTCGTGTTTTTTTTTCTCTCTCTGCCCTCGCTTGTGGATGCAATGCAGTCTCTGCCTCTTGGCTGACGCTGACACGTGTTCCTTGGTTTAACCAATTACTATAGTCCCTTCATAAAAGGGGCGGTACCGTAGGCACGTAGTATGGAACACGAGACCACAACAAGACGAGAGACACGGCAGCAGAGAACAGACACACATCACATGTGTGGAGATCCTTCACTC
>JBBIGA010000146.1:9272945-9304777 GCA_037576975.1 Alestes dentex
TGTGTGTGTGTGTGTGTGTGTGTGTGTGTGTGTGTGTGTGTGTGTGTGTGTGTGTGTGTGTGTGTGTGTGAGTTTATCAGTTTTAAAATGTATTCTGTCTTTCCTGTTGTAGTTTGGATGTGTTCTTTCGCTGGCTTTTTGACAAGACATTCCTGGATAATGCTACAGTGAGATTTGAGTAAGTTTGGTCAAAGGCGGGTTATGGCTAATAGAGACATTGGGCTGCTGGTTAGGGATTATTTAGATTTTTCTGAATTAGGCAGTGCCTCATATCAGATTTTCAGTTGTCTGATGTTTTCTCTTCTCAGACATGTACAATAATCTTGTCAACTGCACCCTAAGAGGTCTTGTAATAGGCACACCTCATTCTCTGAGAGGGTTATTGTCCCACTATAAGTGTTGAGAGTTTTGCAGGGCAGGATTCCCCATCTTGCATGTGTTATCTGAACCCTTTATTGTATTTAACACTGTGTGTCTACACTATTTCAGATGTGTATTCCTCCCAGACAACGGAGCTTTCTTTGTGAACTATGTCATTGCCTCAGCCTTCATCGGTAACGCCATGGACCTGTTACGCATTCCAGGCCTGCTCATGTACATGATCCGACTTTGCCTGGCTCGTTCTGCGGCCGAGAGGCGTAATGTAAAAAAGGTACCAAATTCCCAGTTGCTAGTATTATGTTCATATATGCTAGGCTAATAATTATTAGGCTCATGTGATTCACTGTGCTAAAAATGAAACACTTAGCCATGCAATCAAACATCGCACTGTCATTAGAATCACTAGCCAGGTATGCATAGCATACAAGGAATTTGGTCCATTATACAGTGGCTCCTATGGTTCACAAACAGTTAGGGTGACAGGACACAGTGCTTACAAAAAACAAGAACTGCGTTATATGCAACACAGTCCTTGCATATAAGCACAAGAACATGGCACAAATATAATAAAAAATAAATGCATACACATGGTATGGTGATCCAGGTGTAAAGCTTTTGCTGCACAAAGTTTTGATGTACTGCACAGTTAAAATAAGGCTCAGCTCATAGACAGATGTGTTATAAGTACTTAAAGCATTTAAAGCAAAAAATAATTGGAAAAAGTTGCTTCCAACTTTGGAGCAACTTATTCCAAAAGACTTTTTCCTGATTCATTGTTAGCTAACAAGAACGAGCCACTTTTAAACATGCGTATGGTAGAAAGCACAGTCAGTGGTTGTAAATCATTGTGTGATGTGTTGTCCTGTAATGCAGCATCAAGCATACGAGTTCCAGTTCGGGGCGGCCTATGCCTGGCTGATGAATGTCTTCACGGTAGTCATGACCTACAGTATCACGTGTCCGATCATCGTTCCTTTCGGTGAGCTTCTCAAATCCACCAAAAAAAAAAAGAAAAAAGAAAAGCTCTAAGGGATGCAATTCGTGTTGTTTGAGCACATGTATTATATACACAGTAAATCAATTATGTTTATGATGCTGGCAGGAAATGCCATTCAAGATATATGTGATATATGTGTATTTTCTGTGATTGTTGTTTGTCCAATATTTATTTTGTAGCTTCCCCAGTGAACTAGCGTAACATATCTTCATAGGATCATTTAAACAGTTTCAAACACTGCACACATCACATTGAAGTTCTTTAAAGTTATCAAACTGTATTAACCATTTCTCTTACTCCTGCTCTCCATGCCATTTAGGTCTGATGTACATGCTGCTAAAGCATTTAGTGGACAGGTATAACATGTATTATGCCTACCTGCCCTCTAAACTGGATAAGAAGATTCACTCTGGGGCTGTAAACCAGGTGGTGGCTGCGCCCATTCTGTGCCTCTTTTGGCTACTTTTCTTCTCCACTGTCCGTGCAGGTAAGCTGCCTTTGAAGCAATGCTCTTCTTCAGATTTATTTTCATTCCTTTTTTTTACCCTCTAGGCAGTAGTACTGGTGGTGCCATGCTCAAATGCGTAGAAGTGTAGTGCACAAATTTAACACGTGTCAAATCTAAGGTCTGTCATTGTCGTTGACATTTCAGGAGGAAACACATTTAATGAATTGTATTTTTTCAGCTGTATGCATTGAAATACTTTTAGGATCAAACGCCACTTGCTCTTTTTGTTGTAACATCATTTTACCGCTTTTCTTTCTTCTACCCAGGATTCACTGCAGCTACCTCATTGTTCACATTTGTGGTTCTGATCATTACCATCATAGTCTGCCTCTCTCATGTTGTGTTTGGCCATTTCAAGTACTTGAGCGCACACAATTACAAGGTGAGATGTGACACTATGTATATCATTGTTTGGACTGTTTGAATGACCTAGGCTATTTTCCTGGACCTCTCTGAGAACTTGTGTTTCACTGTGCAATTTATAGATTGACACCCAGGATGTGGACGGTGCAGTAAACGGTCAGCCTCCAGGCACTTCCCCACCTGCAAAGTCTGCAGTGAGTTTTTTTTTTTTTTTTTTTTTTTTTTTTTTTTTTTGTTGTTCCATTATTTTAAGAAAGGTATTATTATTGGAAATAATACCTTTCTTAGATATTATAGGAAATAATACCTTTCTTAGATATATGGTATATACCATACAGTGATGAGGTGATTTTTTTTAAAGAAAACTTTTAAAAAGATGCCATTTTCCATATAAGCTGTGCAGTGTTGACAGAGTTGGCAGGGTCCTCAATTCTATGGTACTTACTAAGAACATAACTGTTTGTCTGAAATGGTTTTAACACTAAACATTTTCATTACAAAGCATAAATTAAAATTACAAAGAATGTATGACAGATAAATAGGTCTAATTGAAATTTTTTTACACCTCTTCTTTCTCCTCTTCAGCAAAAGTACATCGCTCAAGTCCTGCAGGAACAGACCTCGGAGGAGATGGTCTCAGGCAGCGGCGAAGATGACTGCCAGGGATCCTCACAGGATGAGGAGATCCTTGGCCGAGGCTCAACAGTCAACGAGGCAGATTTCCAGTCAGGAGAAGACAGCCTTATCGACAATGAGGTGCACCACTGACCCCTCAAGGAGCGCACCATGTGATGCGCTCAGTGAATAAAACTAGGCAGACTGTATAGAAAACCAAACGGACCATACCAAGTTGGGCTGAAGCTGTGCTCCAGGACCCTAGTGCTATCTTCACACAGTTGGATATGTTCCTTCCGGGCCTGGAGAACAACTACAAAACACTAACATTTCGTCTCCTGACAAGGGGAGAGAAAAAAGGCCACTCATACTGTCTCACACTAACGCAAAAACAGACTAACTTTCCACCAGGGAACTTTGCTTATGACAGCCCACTTGTTGGTCCCATATTACTGCATCACGGTCACCCAAACTAATGATCCTGCTAGAAACCAGTCGCATCTCAAATGGATGATGACGGGGAATTTCTTGAGTCCACAATTCTTGACTTTAGCATCATTAATGCGCTTGATGTTTTTGTTTTTGCTTTGGGACAAAGGAGTCATGCAATCCTTTTGACTGTGGTATTGATACATTAACGTCCTACTTTTTGAAACTATGTTCTACTTTCAGGGTTTTTAATCAGTGGTAAGTGTTGTACAGTGGGCTCAAAAACAAAAACCTTCTTGAAGTTTTTTTTTCTATTATGACTAAAGGGTTAGGGTTTACTTTAAAACACTCCAAAAATGGTGTTTGGAAATGCATGATGTAACACCCCCCCTCTTTTGTTTTCTACAAGGCGCACATGCAAGTTGTTGCAATGATGCAGCAAACTGGTATTATTTGAGACATTTTTTGAACTAGCTCTCCGTGGGTTCCGCTGTTAATGAACACTAAATTAAATGTGCAAGCACCAAGTACTTCTTTCATACAGCATTTGAAGCTGGCCTAAACAAGCCGCAACTCTCATACACTTACCAGTCTTACCAATTTATTGTAGAATAGGGTACATGCCACATGCAGCAGCGGTTCAAAAGATATATATATAAATATATCATAAACAAAGAATTAGGCTGCAATTTCAGTGGGACTGTTCAATATATTGTACTTTACTGAAAGGACTGCATTCAAAATACTTGTGGTGGGGCTTTTCTCACCTTATACCTTAATACCTGATTGTAACATAGGATGAAATCTTGAATTAGGTGGAGGTTCTCAAAGACAGACTGTGTTAGTTCCTTGCACGTACTAGCATGAGCGTTGGCTATATGACTTTTTTTTTGTGAGGCTACTTTTTGTCACTGTCCTGTTGATGAAGCATGACTTCCTAATGAAGTCAAAAAGCATTGTTTCTATGAACTTCCTGCTTTTGTTTTGTTTTGCAGCAACAGAACCCATTCTACAAACCTGTTGTACCATGTAAATTAAAACGATGTTGGGAACAACCTAACATTTGACACATTAAGTAAAATGAAAGAACAGGTCACACTGAACTAAGCAGTTAGTAGACTCAAAGAGATGTCTATCTTTTTTGGATGACACTGCATGTATACAGATAAACCAGTAGAGCTCAACAACCAGAGAAATAAAAGAACAGTTATGGATCAGTAATGGCGATAAACATATCCATCATGCGTTCACAAGTTTGATTATCATTGTCATAATAACAGTAGCTGTTATCAATAATACAGTGTAGACTGAAATATTATAAAACTTGACACTGGAAGGTATTTCAAGATGTTTTAATATAAACCCCTAGAAGTTCAGTGATCTATAATAATTTACACTAGGGCTGTTTTTGATTATATTGAAAGATAATCAAGTCATCTATTATTATTTTATTAGCAAATCAAGTAACCCTTTGGGGTGTTTTTGGATTTCTAAACCCCAACAGAATTCATGAATACTTTTTGGGATTCCTGACACATACCAGATTGAGGGGCTTTTTGATGGCTGTTTAAAAAAAACGTATCATTAAAACCAGGTCATTCATCATGAACAAGTGATTTTATAATCAGGGGAGTGCCACCTTTTTAATATGAAAACAACACGAAGGAATAAAAATCAGCATTAGCTGTGCAAGCAATACCGAAAGGAAAAGTGAATTAAAATTGTATTAGTCATTGTAATTAAAAATAAAGAACAAGAAAATTAACTGACTATAACAAATATGTGTTCATTATGTTCATCAGCATGATGGCCTACGAGGTTATAAAAATCACCTTGTCACATGGAGCTAAAGCTAAAGGTTCCTCTCTCCAGGAAGCAGTGATTTCACATGCCATGCCGTTTATCATTCACACAGTGAAGTAATCACTTAACTTATCCATTGATAGTGTAAATTTTGATCGATTAATTTTGCAATAATTGTGACTGTTCTAAATTGTTGTAAATTCTTGAAATGTACTGCCTGAGATTTGATTACGACTTCGAATTACTAACATCAGACATTCTGGATCTTAATATTATCACTTCATTTTTAGTGCTCTACAGCTTATTCGACAATTAAGGATTCATCTACTAAACCCTCTGGATCCACCTAGAATAGCTTCATTCTGTTACAGCAGATGAAATCTGTGAGGTTGTAGTGAATAAGTTTGTACATGAATATGCAAGAAGGTTTTTTTTTTTATGTATAGAAAACAATGATTACACATTTTTGGGCACTAGTGTAAATCTGACCACTCTTAGATACTTATTGTAAACAGTTAGTATGAATGTACTTGTATTCCCCATAACTGGAATTGTACCTGTTGGTCGTTCCTACTTAAAAATTGTTTGTTTGTTTGTTTGTGGTTGTTTGTTTGTTTGTTTTTACTTGTCATTGTGTCTTACATGTTTACAGTAATTACAGTGCAATGTCTGGACTGCTATTTTCTGCCACTAACGTCTTCATGCAGCAGTCAGCAGTGTGTGAATCTAAGACTAGATGGTAGGTGGCAATGTGGTTGAAAGCTTTCTGCAATGACACTTTTTAAAAAGTTTTTTAGCTATTATTTTACTAATTGCTCGTCACCGAAACGTAATAACCCTTGGGATTTTGTTTTGTTTTTTGTGGCATTCAACGCTCATGAGCATGATCGTCAGTTCCCTCGTCAGTATAATAGTTTCCGCATTTAGAGGAATATAGTTTGCCCTTGTTGACTTCAGGACTTCGTCACTGTAGCACTTAGGTGAGTTAGACACTGTGAGTGATGAATGTAGGAATGTTTCGCAAAGATGTATGTTTCAGAAATATGATGTCAAGAAAGTGTATCTCCATGGGCTGTTTCCATTTGTTTCAAATGTATTGAAGTCTTTATTTGTTTCATTTGTGCACAATTTCTTATGGGATGGGACGATGCTGCTTACACTGACGTTTTTGCCTAAAAAAAAAAACGGTAGCTGTTGGAACTGTTTTGTGTGAATAGACTCGTTGCACTGCTCTCATGAACATTAAACTGTGGTATTTAAGTACCTGAACCTTAAACAGTACACAGCATGCATAGGATATGTTCTGATTTTTTTGGCATCCAGCACACTAAGCGTCCATTCAAGTCTTTCTCACAGCTCTGGAACGATAACAGTGCTACTCTGCATTAAATGTTTTGTATCTCGACTTTCCCTGCTTCTCAAAAACACATTTTGAACAATAAAATTAGCCTCTACTGCTAAAACTGGAGTGTCTAATTGGTTAAAGTATAAGTACAGTCAGTGGTGTGTGTAGCAGGGCAGCCTTTCACTCTCAGGATCCCCTCTTTATGAGAAGAGCGTTATTAAAGTCCACATCTGATGCAATGTACAAGGGACCGACAAAAGCCTGCCAGTTAGTGCTCCAGGCTTAAATATATTCTATGATGATACTGAAGGGTTCTTAATCATTTTGATCAAAAATACTGGCAGTTTTATGTGTACACAAGGAGTGCCGTTAAACTGCAGCATTGAGTATTACTCAGTAAAAAGCAAACCTTTGAAGGGTGACATCATTAAAGTCTTGAAATGGACTAAGCCCAACAGCTGGTAAATGTTCTGATTCAGGAGGGTCTATTCACCTCCATCACAACTAAACAGAAATCTTGTCTTTTGTACTTGTTTTTTTGTTTCTGTCATTTCTTAACTTAATTTCACATTTGGATCATTTCCCCGACTCAGTATTTAAAATGTACATTTTAAAATATGCATGTTATTAAAATACACTATATGGACAAAAGTATTGGGACACACCTCTTAATTACGGAATTCAGGTGGCTCCTTATTTCCAGGGCAATCTTAATGCTTCAGCGTACCAAGACATTTTGGACAGCGCCATGCTTTCAACTTTGTGGACACAGTATGGGAAAGGCACTTTTCTATTCCAGCGTGACTGTGCCCCAGTGCACAAAGCTAGGTCCATAAAGACATGGTTAGATGAGTCATCGTGCATGTGTGTCCAGGTAGTCTTTAGCCTGTTTCATTTGACCACTCCACATGTTGAATTAATATGCTAAAACAGGCAGTCTGATGTAAACATTTAGTGGAGAGTGGAGGCTGTTTAAAGACATAACAGGGACTGATGCTCTTTTTCAATCACTGAGAGTCATTTTTTGTAAGGCAGGGTTTTGTTTTGCAATGGGGCCTATAAGATTGGCCAAGCTGGACTGAACAAACTTTCACACGGTTAAATAAAACTGTTTGCACTTCTCCTTTTTGTGACAGTCTCATGGCTGAGTCTTATGATCTGTCTGCAGCAACAGAAAGAGAAAAACAGCCTACTCTCAAGACCATGAGTTCCCCGGGGCTGTGGTTCTCCTTCTTGGCCAGCAGGGGGCGCTGCTGCAGCTTCTCAGCCCCGGTGGAGGGATGTCGGCCAGCTGCTGAACGCTGCGACGTGGAAAGTTTGATCTGTGCGCCTCCACATTGAAAAACTCTCTCGAAAGCTCGGGAAAGCTGGACGTGACTCTTTAGCCCGAGGGTCTCTGTGTCCCGGGTGCTCGGTGTATAAGGGTCCGGAGAAGGGGGACAGTAGTCTCTCCTGGGGAGGGGTATGGACGGGGCCGTCGCGGTGGTCCTGATCTCTCTGTTCATGTTCGTGGGATGTTTTCTGCTAGGACTCATTCCAGTGCTCATCGGCCTGTCCCAGGTAAGGGCATGATCCCTTTATATACCTGATTTTCCCATTTTAATCTTTAAACCGCCGCCACTGCCGGCATCAGTTCTGAACTTCAGTTCTTAACTTCAGTTTTGAAACTTCTGGACTGATCTAACGGTACCGCCCGAGTTTATTTCTTTAACGTGTAACAGTGTAAATGTGTGGGATTTTTTTTAAAAAATCGCTAAGGAAGCGAGTGGTTAAAGGGAAACTGAAGTGTAACTGCAGTCTGTAAAGCAGACTAGTTTGGGCGGTTTATGCAGAGCAAAGGTCTGGCTTAGTCACGTAGCTGTTTTTTTTTTTTTTACACTCCACACTCAGACTGTGCGGAGGCATTACCCTAATGGTCACAACAGAAAAATATAAACGAGAAGTGATGGATATGAGCATTCTTAAAATTACCCACTTTTTATTTCACACAAAATGTATTTTTTGTTTGTTTGTTTTCCTCATATCTTACTCAGCATTGTAAACCCCTGATAAATTCATTTTAGAGCTTAAAAGAATTAATGGTGATTTCCACAGATTTCTGCAGTGTTAATGGTGTGTGGTGGAGAAACTGAGACACTGGATTTCTTCACAGTGGTGGTGATGGGAACAAGGCATCACAATGTTTACAGCACAAATATACCTCTTTTATTTACTATCCAAAACCGCATAGCTGACCTACACATTTTATATGTAATGTTGATAATGGGAAAATGTGTTAAATCTGTTGTAATATAAAAATACATTTTTTTTATTCTAGTATCTTGCCCATACCACTCTACCAAAGAATGTATTTTTAAAATTAACCACTCACCATTTAAACAGTGTTTCAAGCATCTGGCATTCATAGTCGTAACCATTTCACATCATAACTTTAAGAGGACTGGGGCAGCTGGAGGTCTAGTGGTTAGGGAGTTGCCCCTGCGATCAGAAGGTCGAGGGTTCAAATTCCAGGACTGGTAGTGGCACCACTGAGGTACCCCTGAGCAAGGTACCGTCCCCACACACTGCTCCCCGGGCGCTGTGTTCCTGTCTGGGCGCTGCTTCTCTTGGTGAATGGGTTAAATGCAGAGGAGGAATTTTGTGCTGTGCACACTGTGTGCTGTGGTGTGTTCACGTATGACAAACGGTCACTTCATTTTTAGAGATATTAGACACTTCAGATGTCTCTAGGATTTGTCTAGGATGGACCATTTCACAACAATCCCCTTGACTTCATTCTTTAGTGATTTTAATTCTGTTGAAATGTTGAAAAATGGTACTGAATCCAGGTATGGTTCTAAATCTGTGCTCCACAGCAAAAGCTGCAGTTTGTGAGTGTGCTGGGTGCAGGGCTTCTGTGTGGCACTGCCCTCGCCATAATCATCCCAGAGGGAGTGGAGTTAGTGGAGGAGTCATGGAGAGGCAAGACTGCTGTTCTGCATTCACTCTTCCAACTACTTCCCTCTGTCCTTCCGCTATTACAGTGTTTCATAGAAGACAGCTCTTCTGTCAAAGCCACCGCTGTAGCACAGGAATGGAATCGCTGTACCTGGACAGCATTCCACTCAGCCCCTTTTCCTTCATTTCCCGTCATTCATTTCGTCCTTTTTGAAACTTTATCAACTGTTTCCTATGTCCAAGCTCTACAGCCCTCCAGTACACTAAATACCAGTTACTGCTACAAATGACAGAAATCTCACAACAGTTGTGTGACATGCACTATATAGACAAAATAGTGGGACGCACCTCATAAGTATTAAAGTCTATTATAGTCTATGTATTTGAATGCATTGTCATTAAAGTCCCTGTTGGTGTAATGGTCGGGTGTCCCAATACTTTTGTATAGTGTAGGTTTGGACTTTGATGTTAAGCTACCAGTGAAATTTCTCTTTACTATCCCTATCTTAAGATTACTCACATTTGTTCCATATTTATTGCTTGTTCAAGAGTAGTTCAGAATGTTTGTACCTGAAGGTAATTCCACCTCCTGCTTCCTCTCCTTGCAGATTTGTATTGCTCCGGCCTCACAGCTAGGCTGAATACCACAGACTCAAACTTGACTCTGAAGCCAGCTGCAGAGAAAGGCCTAAAGCCACACTTCTTTGTAGGAGTGTCTCTAGTGCTGGGCTTTACTCTCATGTTTGTGGTCGACCAGATAGCCAACTACTGCTCTGCACATGGTTAGTAGTTCTACGTTATATGATCCACTGTGTCACATACATTCTTCATAGAGTCTTCATAGAAGCTCATGCTTTTTAAATCTAAGGCTATGTGCTCTGCCCAGAACTTTTGTAACTTTTGGTCATTCATTACAGATCGTTCACAAAAATTCCATTCAGTTGAGTGAGAAACTATAACACACAACTCAAAATACCATCATTTTCTCTACCACAAACTTGGTCTCCCCCGACAAACGATACTACCAACGCTGGGAGGGTGAAGGTCCGTACATGAAGGTCCACACATTAAGCAGCACTACATTTTTTCCAAAAGTGTCCACTATTGTAACATCAGTATGTAACATCCAGCCAGAATGCTTGGAGGAGAACACTAACTAGCACTGACTGTGCCGACAGAGAGACACAGCTGTAGATCAGATTTTCAAAAATTGAAACCTGTTGAACATCTTCAACTGACTCTACCTGTATCTTAATTTCATGGGATTGCGTGATATCCTGGACAGGTCCACCTCCCAAATATCATCTCACTCCAAATCTTTTTCACCCAGGCCTCAGGCCTCCCAGAAGTGATAACTGCTGGGGTGAATGGAATACGGAGGAAAGCAGAAGAGACCTACAAGGAACAAAGCAAATAACGAATGATTATGTCATTTTAAAAGGAGCATTTTCTCATTTTCCCATATGCTCCTTGTTTAGCCTCCCGCCCAAACATATACAGCAGCGGCGGCGCCACAGCCACACTGGGTCTCATCATTCATGCTGCAGGTACAGTTTACAACTCATCTATTTCCTGTTTTACACTTCAAACATGCACTGTAATCCCTGCAGTAATAAAGACAAAATAAAGATTGCATTGCTAGTCTTGTCAGTTGCAGGTGTGGGTTTTCAAGTGTAGCCCACCATGGTGCATCTCTTTGGCAAGACCTCTTCAGTTTATATCCAGCAAAGAAAGAAGCAGGCGAATGGAGATCAAGATCAAAAGTCAATCTCTGGAAATCTCCCACCAGCCACAACTTGTTCTGTCTGGAACCTGTTCTTTATTCCACATCTCTTTTGTTAAAGTCCTGCTTTTTTTGCACTGTCTAGGTCAAGGGAAAGTATTACCTGGAATAAAAGTGATTGTGTATTTGGTTTCTAGCAGAGGAGAAACTGTTCATGATTTGTTACAATAAATGCACCCTAACTGAGACCAGTTAGCAAACATTCAGTTGCTTGTAGCCCTACTTTAGTGCTAAGTGAAGCATCATCTATCTAGATACACTGTATTGATAACACATTTAGTGAATTGCATTATCTTAATTCTTGAAATATGGGTTGCCAGGTTACAGTTTACAATGCAATGTCAGATTTGTTTTGGTGTTAAAGAGAAACAGAATTTAAATTCAATTATGAATTTCAACAAAACAGAACAAAACATTTCAATTGTCAGGGTTGTAAAGACTGTAAGCCTAAAACAGCAACACTCAGGAAGCATGAGTTGATTAACTTTCTTAATATTAGTGTATTAATCATGTGATATTGTTTTTTTTTTGAGTATTGCCCAGCAGGGCCTGCTATAAGGAATGGTTAAACAAAAAAATCGAGATCATTTTTACTCACTTCAGACGCCGCTGATCGGCCAAGACATGTTTGGATCCCAGATTTTACTTTGTTTGGAACTGGAGCTGCAAGGCTAGCACTAGAAGTCAGTAGTCCCCCGAATAGTTTTCTTACACATATAACATTTCTCAACCCACAATCCAGCACTTCACTGAGGTTGTGCAGACTTGTCAGTGTGGTTTAGGGCACAGAATGACTTGCTCTGAGTTTTCACAGTTAGTTTTGAACAGCAGTGTGATTGATGAGTGCCAGTATCTCCTGATAATGGCACTCTGATGGAGTTTCCTGTAATATTGTTTGTAATATCGACGTCCGTTACCTCGCAACAATGTTCTCCAAAAAATGTGACGGTTTACTACAAGTAACAAATCTGCTTAAAAGAACTAAACTAACCTCTAATCCTTAAAGCGATTGTGACCACGGCCAAATGCGGCAAACCAAAACCCATTTCTGTTGTTAAATGTTGCATTGTGCTGATGTTCCACCTTAAGTATTGCAGTGAAGCGAACCCTCTGTAAATGTAAATTGTGTAGTTATTTCTTTTAAAACAATCGGTATATTTTTCATTTCAGTTCTGTAGAAGGGATTTAAAAGAGTGGAAGAATGGTTTTAAGGATTTGCGCTCATAGCTAGTGCACTAGATTACCAGCACACTAGCTGGGAGCCTAGTGGTTAGGGCGTTCGCCCTGTGATCAGGAAGTCGAGGGGTTCAATTCCCAGGCCTGCTAAGGTACCGTCCCCACACACTGCTCCCCAGGTGCTGTGTTCCTGGATGCCTGCTGCTTCACTTGGTGAATGGATTAAATAGGAAGAATTTCGTCCTGTTCACACTGTGTGCTGTGGTGTGTTCACTTTCATGTTTGTTTACTGGATTTCTGTGTCATTGTAGCTGACGGCATGGCTCTAGGTGCAGCTGTGGCTTCCTCCCAAGTTTCAGTTCAGGTCATTGTCTTCTTCGCTGTCATTTTGCACAAGGTAAGAACTGTTTCTTTTGTGTGAAATCATCCTGATTGGCCCTCTTGTCTGGCTTTCTGTCTTCCACTTGCTAGGAAATCACTGCAGTTGTATCAAAGCCTGGCACTACATTTTCATATTGTTAACGACAGAGTAGCTGGCAATTTGAAGTGCAAAGAAAGACACAAAGAGAAAGAAAGAAATGGAGCGACGAAAACATTTGCAGTGCACAAATACGCTCTGCTTTAAACAGAAAGACTCATTATTCAACCTCTCTGTCTCTTCAGGCTCCGGCTGCGTTTGGTCTTGTTTCTTTCCTTATGCACGCAGGCTTGGAGAAGAGCACAATTCAGAAGCATTTGCTGGCTTTCTCAGCTGCAGCTCCGCTGCTGGCCGTTAGCACCTACTTTATCCTGAGCGTGGTAAGCAGACCCAGACAGCCACTCATGTTTCGTTAACTTGGTTCTCAGGCTTCAACATTAAGACTGTTTCTGTTTTTAATTCGTAAGTGTTTAAGTAATAATTTGTGAGGATGTGTTACCTACATACCTATTATTTTGATCACCATCTTGGTAGCTGTAACCGTGCATCATTTTGCATTTTATATAAATAATGAAACCAGCTTACAGTGAAAACTAACCAAACTAAAGATTTGGGGCGCTGTGTTCCTGGCTGCCCGCTGCTTCACTTGTTGAATGGGTTAAATGCAGAGAGCTGTTCACAGTGTGTGCTGTGGTGTGTTCACATATGACAAATGGTCAATTCACTTTCACATTTACATCATACGTGCAACAGAAAATGATCCAATCATGATTTTTCTTTCTGTAGTATGTAGATAAGAACAATGGAGACTGATCTCTGTTGTATCTGTCTCGCTATTACTCCTTCAACCATAGGACTGAAAGCCTAACCTGCCTGTTGGCTGGGACTCGTCTCATGAGAGAAAACGTCAGTCTAGACCTCTTGAAGTCCTAGATATAACTCTTAATTGAATACGAGCAATAGTCCAACCAGTGCGTTTCTCTCAAAGGGTAAACAAGGGCAGCTCTATGTCAGGACTCTTAACTGAAAGAGTCACTCTAGAAGTGCTATGTTAGTATGCATGCTACAAACTTCAGAGAAAACATATGTGTTTTACAAGTTTAGATTGCTTGTGTTTTCTCCAGCACAGCAAAAAAACTGACTGTATTAAGAAATGATGATTGTCTATAAAATGTTTGTTAAAAAAAAACAAACAAAAAACCCCCTGAAACAACCCAAAATGGAAGGTTGACAACCCAGTGGTCCAGGGCTTGCTTGGCTGGCTGCTAATGCGACATTTGCACATTTTTTTTTAATATTAAAAATGACCTTGTACTAAATTGTACATTTTCACTTCTAGTGTAGAGTTTATAGTTTATATATGTTTGCTCTGTGTCCTCTGTACTCTGTAAGATCTGGAGCCACGTCATCCCGTCTCACTGTATATAGCTGAGATGACAAAGTTCACTTTTGACATTGAGTTTCAGCTTTATGATGTGTTTCTTACAATACACATTGTAGATGAAGGTCTATGGGGTCAGAGCTACAGGTCAAGACAGAAGCCTGGTTTATGCAGGCTGCAACATTCTAAATGGCTTTGGCCTGCTTGAACCATCGCACATGTTTTATAAAGCAGACATGTTCCCCAGATCTCATTTTGGTCCCAACACCTGTGTTGGTGCTGAGCCAAGACATGCTCAAAGACTGAAATGTGCCGTTTTGATAAATCCACATTATACCTTTGATGCAGAGAATAAGCACTCTTGCCAACAGTCCAACAGTCTGTTTTCATTAAATGACTCTGCTCTGTTTTCTTCCTGCAGACTGGTGGCTCACCCCAGCACCGCCTCAGTGCCACAGGGATTGGCATGCTGGTCTCTGCTGGAACTTTCCTGTATGTGGCCACTGTGCACGTGCTGCCTGAAATTAACAGCAGGGGGCAACAGAGGACCACTCATTTCCACCACCATGCAGGCCCAGGGCCCTACCAGCAGGAGGGTCTGAGTGTTCTGGAGAGTATCACACTGATCACAGGAGCTGCGCTGCCTGTGCTTCTGGCCCTCGGACTACCAGATGACTGACGTTATCCTCACTGCCTTTTATCTCACCGCCTTTTATCTCACCAAAATGACTTCTGGAATATGATCTGAACTTTTTAACTCGTTTTAGGCGTCACAGTGACTGGCTAATTTATGACTTCCTTATTGTGAACTTTTTGCTATTGCTTAACAGTACTTTTCTAGTCTTTAAATACCACCAACGGTCAGCAGCATATTTTCGTATTTTTCGTATATTAAAATTATACTGAAATTCATTCTTATTCCAAACAAAACAATAAAGCATTTTTTGTGTGGTTCAGGTCATGAACCAA
Source organism: Alestes dentex (assembly GCA_037576975.1). Taxonomy (NCBI): domain Eukaryota; kingdom Metazoa; phylum Chordata; class Actinopteri; order Characiformes; family Alestidae; genus Alestes; species Alestes dentex. The sequence goes on from JBBIGA010000146.1 coordinate 9,288,051, forward strand.
ACCAAATGCTGCATGATTCAAAAGGTGGAGTTTTGTGCATAAGCTTAAACAGCAGTATGTGGGATCAGTCATCCCTAGTTAGGTGCTTATAAATCAATAGGGGAAACATTTTCACAACTCCAGTGCGAAATGTGTGTGCTGGATGCTTGGAAATCACAGCGACACTGGTTTTGGCCTGAATCCCGCATCAGGATTCATATCATTTCCTTAACCCTCACTTTAATTAATATTTTAGTTTATTCATACTTCAGTAGAAGAAATGTGTTTCAGTACAAAGGTGCAATTAAATGATCTTTATTGATGAAGTTTTCAGTTTAAAAGCTTTAGAAGAGACAGACCTTTTTTAATTTTGTAAATTATGAAATTTAACCCCATTATGAATCATTTAGCTTGATAAAAATAGGTGGATACTGTACATATTTGTACAGTATAAACTAACACGAGTAATAAGAATTTTAAAAAACATTACCACTTAAAAAGTTAGCTTACCCAAGGATAGCACTTTATTAATGTTAAATACAACACTACCATAAACAATGTTCAATTCTATGGCGTTCACCATAGAGTCAATTATAGAGTAAAAAAAATACTGTTCCAATCCATATCCTCTCCATATCGTAGGGCAAGATAGGGTTTTACTTGAACTGTGGGTCAATCTTCAGCAATGATGATAATCCAATTCCACATAACCGGACTGCCTGTGAAGCCTATTGCTTCATGTAATATCGATGGTTGCAAGGTTTGCATAGACATTGTTCTTTAATCTTAGGAGGGTCATCTGAATATGCCGGATTCTGTAGACCTCTTATTTTGCACCAACAATTTATTCTCAGAACAAAACAAAGGTTTTATGTTAAGGCTGGCATTATCTTGCTGTGTCTTAAGACGGTTGATGAAAAATAATCACCATTATAAATTTAGAATCACCAACTGTAACCCATCTGTACAATTGATTATCCACCCTCTACCTCAACAGGAAGGGAGTGCCATGGGACCATTGCTGCCATGGGATGTTGGGATATCTTGGGATACCCTATTTGATACACATATTTCACTGGTGCACCTGGCTGGTATTTTTGCTTAGACACAATAACTTTTTATGCACAATTGTTGTTAGCCATCCAGTCTCTGACCCTATGACCTCTGTGGGCTGGTTGGTGGATTTGCCTCAGCCAAGTTGTAATGAAGCCCTGTAACACTGCTGCTCCTTCCTAATGGGAAGTGTTTTCACTATGGTGGTTTCAGTTACATGGAAAGAGCACTGCTAAATATCACTATCAGCTCATTTTAGTTGTTAAACACTTGCTGTCTGGGCCTTAGATTGTTAGCTATCTCTACCAGCTCTAGTAAAACTTGTAGATGTTTAACTGCCCACTCACAAAATCTCTTCACAAGCTGGATCAAGGTATACTGCAAGAATACCTGAAAATGTGCTGCAGGTCAGTGGTTCTAGAGGACTGAAAACCACTGATCTAGACACAATCTTTCTATATTTAACTTTGGACAAATTGCTGAAAAAAGTAAATTGCACAAATATATTTGCCACAAAAAAAAACTGACTTACATCCAAACATCTTCAGTGCCAAAACATACACCCACCCAAAAGAGCTGACAGAGTATAAAGTACACTTTCTCCAAATATCCTCGCCAAGATCAAAAAGGTCATATAATTACACAGACTTTTTGACCCTTTAAGGAGTAACAGTTGTTTGCACATTAAAGGGGAAATCCACAAATTGTTCTACATTTCTGTAAAAATATATTGTTGAGAAAATAAATTGTTTGATGTGAAATGTGGCATTCCAGAGAAATGGTACTGCCAGGTTGCCAGAGTCTAGTCACAGCAGTGGGGACAGGAAAAAGACATGTGCTTTATGTGCATTTTAGAAACATACCAACTCACTATTTGCCAGTAAACTACGGTAAGAAGTTTGATTTTTACGACCCACTGTTAATCCTTGTGATTTTTTTGTGAGCTATAGCAGAGTTGCAAATGTAATCGGACTGCAGATTACTACTTTTACAGATTCGGAGTTCTTCAATGCTTGTACATGAGTTGAACGATTTATTGCTAAAGTCAGATTTTTAAAAATGTAGTTTCTGTCACAGTGGAATTAGAACCTGAAAGCCAACCAGTCGAAACGTTCACAGCTTCAGGCGGCTCAGGCGAGCACTTAACTCAGCCTGCAGCGCCATCTGCCAAAATGTTCTGACGCGACTTTGCTCTCGCACCATCTCCCTCATGCAGGAGGAGGCGTGGGCCACTTTACGGCTCCTCTCCAGTGCCTCCTCGCGGTTCCTCCGCAGCTGCTCCCTGCGTTGCTCCTTCAAGGCCACGGCCTCCCTCCTCTGCTCCTGCTGCACCTCTTCCTCCTTCAAGACACGCTTCCTGAGCCTGCAGTGACTCGCCTCCCTCTCCCGGTTCTCCAGCCTGACCTGCTGTGCCCGGCTCCTGCTCTGCTGCTTCACATACCATTGCGCCTCATTCATTTTCTTCTGGCTCAGCTGCACCAGCTGCTCCTTTTCCTGCTGACGCTCCTCCTGCTCCCGGCCAGCCCGCAGCCTTGCTCTATTGGCCTGCGCCTCCTCCCTCTGGGCCTGCTCCTGCAACTTCCTCCGCCTTGCCTCCAACAGCCGGCTGTGTTTCTCCACTGAACGCTGCAGCCTCCGCTCTAGCACACTCCTCTTCACCTCCTCCTCGGCCCAGGCCTTCTCCTCTACTTCTTGCTTCAGGAGGGTGTGGCGCAGCCGTTCTCGTTGGTTTTCCTCCCTCAACCTCTGCCGCTCCCTTTTCTGCCTACTGCTCTTGCTTCTCTTGGCCTGACGCTCCCTAACCCTTGCCTGTTCCAGCTCCTTCTCTCTCTCTGCCTGCTCTCTCTTCCGCACCTCCTCCAGCAGCTTCTCCTGCCGGCGCCTTTGTTCCTCCATGACCCTCTGTGTCATCTCCAGCTTGCCCCGCCGCCGCTCCGCCTGCTCCTCTGCCCGCCTCCTCCAGCGTTCCTCCTGCTCCAGCGCCTCCCACTTCTGCCGCCGCACCTCCTCCTTCTGCGCATTCTCCCGCTGCCTCCTGCGTGCTTCTATGTCCTCCTGCCACTGCCGGAGGCGGCGCAACAGCTCTTTACGCCGCCTGTGCTCTGAGAGGGCCCGCCGCTCCTCCTCCTTTCTCCTTGCCTCCTCTCGCCGCCGCTCCTCCAGTTGGCTCTGCAGTAAGCAGGCCTGCTCCTTCTCCTGCTTGACCAGCATCAGCGCAGCGATTTTGCAGTCTTTGTCTGGGACAGTCACACTAAGCCTCCTGCAAATGTCCTGCCTGAGCCTCCCCAAGCGCCTCGCAGTGGCTGGAGAATGCCGGAGGTCACCCAGGCTGTGACTGTAAGGCAATAAATTACTTGATTGTGGTGTTTTTGACTGTGACGGTGGTTTAGAGAAGTCCTGAGCAAACTCAACGATGGACTGACTCCTTTGTACACGTTCACCATGGCACATGGCTTTGGAGTCACTGCTTGGGCTCTCGCTGGCCTGCTCCAGCACCGTCTCCAGTGCTGAGAAAGGCTTCATGGCCAACACAGGCCCCTTTCCCTCCTGTATGATTCTGTCTCTCTCTTCTCGACAGAGGCAGAGACGTTCTCTTCGCTCTTTCTCATGAATCTCATATAACGCTGTGAGTGTTTCCAGTGGCGTGTCCTGGTGATCTTCCATAAACTCAGTGATGGTCTTAAAGAGCAGGTCGGCTGGTTTCACTCCCAGCCTGGCGCAGGACTCCAGTGACCTCGGACTGGTCAGCACATACCTGCTGAGTTCTGCCTCAGGAGAGTCAAAATTGTTCAAATCCAAATGCATCGTTGGTGAAGCTGACCTGCTATCTTCCATCTTTAGTGAGTTTGTTCCTCCAGGTACTGATAACGAAACCTAGCCTCGACGCTCTCATACTGTCCCGGGACGCGCCTGGAAGATAACCGGCTTAGTTTCAGCCCGGTCAGTCCGATAATCCCCCGCAGCACCTCATACAACCAGTCAACACGAAACACACGGGGGAGGAAACACATCTCATTCGGCGTGTGAGAGAAACAGAAACGGAGAGCGTTCTTAGGAACAGACTTCTACCGTTTTAAATGCAAATAACGTTTATTTACGATAAAACAAATGAACGGGAAACATTTCCTCAACGTGTTTTTCGGTCTCTGTGAACCCCCGCTCTCACCAGGGCCTGATTTTTCTGTCTGTAAACCTTTCAGGGTGTAAAAGCAGCTGTAGACGAGCTGCATGAAGTGAATGATTTGGTTCTCTCCCCACCGGCTGTGTCTCGGACGTTATCTGGTGATCGTGGTAAATACACCAACAGTCACGGAAAAGACGGACTAATGCTGTTAAACTGTGTTAAAGCGTCCTCTAGCGTTCAAATGGAGAGATTGCAATCACTGCTCCAAACGAACTCTTTCTAGGTACATGGATCTTAAATATATATATGGATTTTAAATCACCCCTGCAACTGGAGACTAGGGCAGAATGTCCAGAGTGTTTTGTGATGGAGGCCAATTTTTAAGAACTCAAATTCATTCAAGCAAATTGGTCAAACACTTACCTGTCTTTCCTCAAGCTACAGACAGATCTTGTTGAAAGTGAAGTTCTTAATTTGTTCAACAGTCTAACATGCCTTTAGCATAATGTGCTGTACTAACCACTACTGACTGAGGCTCATCTGAGTACATTCTTGAATGTGAAGTTAACAGGGAGAAACAGGGCATCCAGTTCTACAGTACTCATCATACCCCACTGTAACATTCCCATGAGAAATAGTTCCCCATTAGTATGTGAATATAAAAAATAAACCCAAACACTCATTGCTCATAAGATTTGGGACGACAGCCAGAAATCACTTTTTTCCTCAGGATAAGCTGAAAGGTATCTTGTGGTTGTGTTTTCAGCCATTTTATGTGATCTAGGATCTAAAATGATGCATGGCTAAGATGCATTAACTTAGTCCTATAAAACTGATACAAGTGATGGGGGCTATCAGGAATTGCGTAACAGCCCCCATTCTTCTCCCATGAAAGGATGAAAGCTGTTTTTATTAGTAAAAAATTAGTTCATTTGTTTATGGACTCACAGTTCCTGCCTTTCACTTCAAGGATGTCTTTCCTCGCTTCCCAATTTAGAAACTATTGGGGCCCAGGGGGCATCAAACGGATCTGTTGCCGGAACAGTTTGTCATGTCGCCGCCACCACTTCCAGCCAGGACCTACACACACTCAGAATAGAGTACTGAAATCAGCATTAACATTCTCAGACTGTGCTGAGGCCACAACCAATCCTCTGGTCTAGCTGACTGTAAATCAGCCATGAGTTCGATATAAACTAACAACCATATTCAGAACTGAAGTACGCGTTTTGCTGACTTAAGTGGAAATAATACCCCTTAATATGCTTAATATGACATTTTCTGCCAATCTAGTGCAAATGTTCTATTTATTTGCCATGTTCTTTGTAATTATCTTAACCAAATGTTTTATTTCACCACACATTTAAACTACTCTTTCTGTATTCATAACAGCTCACTTACGTCTTGTTAAATACATTATAATTAGGTAAAGCAAACATTTAATCCCTTAAACACACAGAGTTGTTTCATCCTAAGGTTTATTCCCATTTGGTAAGTATTCAGATTTTTGCAAACTAGCACATCAACACATTCTATGAGGCAAAGGAAACTCCCCCACTGAAATGACTCCTTATATATTATTACGGACATTTATTTTTAGTTTGTATATTCTGCGAAAGCCCATTCACAACATGAGCCCTACGATAAGTTAACAGCTGCATTTGAAGAGAAATTTGGCAGCTTTTTCTGGCAAGATGTTAAAAAGCTCAGCGCTGTGGTTCAAGTGAAGTTCAGCTCACCCTGTTAACCTGCTCCCTGCCCCTTTTTGACCACAGCAGCTATGGCACCAGAATATAAACACTGTTGAAATGAACCTTCAGCAATTCCGGAGATAAGATAAGATAAGAGAAGATAAACCTTTATTAGTCCCACAAGCGGGAAATTTGCTTTTTTCATGGCAGAAAGTGGACAGTACAAAGTTAGGAGCAGCAAAAATTAAGAAAACCATAGTATAGAATAGAATAAAATAAAAATAAGGCTGTCAGACCTCGTGTTCTTCATTAACCAAATAGAATTCAACACAGTATACAACTTATAAATGAACACATAAAAAAACATTTAAAATGAATCCATCAAAACTGCTCAATAACCTGAACTGACCAAATGTACTTAAAGGAATAAACCAGTAAACAGATTTGAAGGCCATGCTTTGTGAACATGAAAGCATGGCTGACTATAACTACTGCCCTGTTGTTCATATTTTTAATGTCAATACGTACTACTACTATAAAAAACGTAGGGATGGTAAATAATACTACAATAAAAGCAAGCATAAAAAAAAACTGAATCTCATCATATGATTCAGTGGTCCATCTATTGCTAGTCAAAACTGAAAAGTACTCCTTAAACCCCTACATACTCAGAAAAAAGGAAAAAGACAATTGGTTTTCACTTTGAAATAATGGCTTTCAAGTGGATAGTTGAGAAATTGTCATCACCATACCCCCCTGCCCACCACCACCTTTCCAGTGTCTGTTCCAGTTTCCTACTGATCTGGTTCATGTGAACACTATAACATTAACAGCACATACATGTTAATTCAGCAGCCTTTCCAAATGAGCAACTTTTTTCTTTTTAGACAAAGCGGATGTTGTTGAGGAGATCGGTCCGATTCTAAAACCATCTTGTTTCGGAAATGTTGGCAGTATGTTTCTACTCCTCCTAGGGGCGCTATGGTGCATTACCCACGGAACCAAATTTTAGATCATGGCCCGGAAGCCAAAGGAGAGGACAGCTCCCAGTGCCAGGCCTAGGGAAAGGAAGAAGGCCATAATGGCTCCTGCGGTCTCTGCTTCATGCTGGGACACTTTCCTGTGGGACATAGACCAAACAGCACTACATTAGCTATCTGGGGGGAAAAAAAAAATTTTTTTAAAAGTTTCTTAAAAGCCCACAGATCTTGTGCTAGCTCATTACAGAAAAATGTAATTATTTTAACTAAACATGAATAGCTTTGTTTTGAACAGCTAGTTGTTTTAGCTTTTACACCTAACAAAAGTAAACAATTATGAAAAATGATTAGTTGAATGTATTACACTACAAAAAGGCCCAAATCAGGCTTTGTACAAAATATATCACACATATTTTCTGTTTGTATTGTACAACACTACTATCATAAGAGTAACGGACTACTTTGTCAACAATTAAAATCAATTATAGACGTTAAAATCCAAAATCCAACCACTAAGAACCTCACTGACAAAGGCACCTGAGCTGAGAACAGTGTTTGTACATGTGATGTAACTACTGCATACTCACTTGGGTCCGAAGCACATGCAGAGGCTAGCCAGGTAGCCATTGCTGAACGAGAAGAGGATCATGAAGATGATGTACCAGGCATCATGAGCAAACACGACCGGGAGATAGTGCCTGGGTTGCACATTACACAGAATGAAGAGAGGGACGAACACTATGCGTGCTATTACCAGCAAGGGCAGCCAGATGCTGTCTTTGCCAGGCTGTGGAGAAATGAGAAAAACAAGGGCTGAACTATGCACATAACAATGCTATTGGAGTGTTGTCTTTATCTCCATTACAACAAAGATGGAATTTCTATTAGATCTAGACTTAAATCAGTGGCTTTAGGTGACAATTAACTCTAGAGCCAAGATTCTTATTTATCCTGCACATTTTTTTTGCCCAGTTCCATCCACTAACTAGGTTTCCCCCATCACACCAAGATGCTACCAAGTTGGGAGGGTGAAGGTTAGTATGTGCTTTTTCCAAGACACAACAAACCAGCCACCACATATTTTCAAGCTTCAAAGGCATCATTCCTGGACAACTGAAGGCTAACTTTCAGTTCTGGATAGCTTTAATTGAATTACACCCTCTTAAGTCTCTCAGCTATGATGGCTGTGGCATCACAGAGAATTCTGAGGTCTGAACTGCTGACACCAATGGGTGTGTGGGTGTTTAACGCGAAGGATTCCTGTAGTTACAGATTTTCTGTCTCTAAAAGTTGTGATTTCCTACCCAACGTCAGCAGTTCAGTTTGGTTACTAAACAGCCATTTCTGGATAGTTGCAAGTCTGGTGACAAATGTTTTTCCATTTATTTAATAGGAATTTACTCATAGCTTTGCTGACATGCTACAAACATAAATTAATTTAAAGCACCCAATTACCAGTAAAATAACATAATGGAGTTCCAGATTCAAGTAGTGAATTGGGACTGGGCAGTAGGAATGATTAACATGTTGACATGGGTTTTCAAGGCCTTCACTCAAGTTGCTGATGGCAAAAGTTCATCACCTAAGCATAGCTTTGTAAAATATCAAAAACCTAAACAAACTTATACTGCTGACATATATGCCAGTAAATCTTAACATAGGAATTCACATAATTCTGAACAATTTTGAACTGTTAACGCAAAATATATTTTCATCAAGATAAAGTAAGCAGGCATTTTCAGGGCACTGAAAACACCTCAGTCTGGGAACATTTAAGATTTACATTAAAACCTTCATAGTTGCTGAGCCGCCATGGTCAGCTCAAGCTTAAAGTAAAACAGCTCAAGTATAGTCACGAGACAATCATGGGGGGAAACGAGGGGGAAATTATGTTAGATAAAGCAGCAGAAACAGGCACTAAGTGTCCAAAAACTGTATACACTGTGGCCTATGTCACAGTTTCCTCACTGATTTAACAATCCCTCGCTGATTTAGCAATACTCAGTGTTAAGTAACAGCCAGAGCACAAATTGCTAACAGGTGTCTTGAGGAATCACCAAAGACAATAACTTGTGCCTCCCAACACATTCCTTTTAGAAGTTTTCCCCAAAAACACTTTCGACATCTATGTAAGGCAGTGTTTTCTAGTCCAATTCCTTGGAATGACTCCATGTTTGTTTCTGGTTTATATAAAATGCAGAATGTAACTCAAAACAGAATGTAACCCACACACAGACCAGATGTTCTGTATATCTTTTATAACAACGTGCTTGCTTTCAGTTGACAAGCGCACGACAAACTAAATACTGAGATATTATTTTGCAATATTTGCAATTAGTATATTTTTATATTTATCTTTCAGTTCTAGGACCAAAGCAAAAATGATACATTGTTACCCTGTGGCTTTTAGAAAGCAGAGAAAACCTTACTTTACATATATACACTACATATAATTCATGTGCATTAAGTATTTTATGTATATATAAATGTATATTAAGTATTGTATAACAGCTTAAACAAGCCTCAGTCTTGATTTGTGACATTTGCTAGAGGAAAAAAACAAAACAAAAACATACTTTGACACTTTAGGTTCTCATACATACGTTTTTTTTCCTCTTGCTAATCAGCTGACTTCTGCATATTCGAATTGATTTTTCCCCTCATTAAAAACTCTCAACCAAACACCTGTGTAAAAAGATACTGCCAGAAACTATACTAATTTGTTATTGCCGCCCATAAGTTACCCATGCTACATACACACACCACCAAAATGCTTCCCCTTTTCATTAAGATTTTTGTTTACATGGCACACTTGCTTTCAATAAAGTATTATTTCTGTGCTTTCCCTACCCCAGTAAATGAGACACCACTTACCCACATACACACTGCAGTCAAGCTTCGCCCAGCCCAGTCCATCACATTGAACAGCAAGAAACAGGACACAGGAATGAAGTACATTTCTATGAAAATAAAGGTACGACAGAAAGTCAATACCCTGTAGTATAACGACAGCTGTATCATGTAAACATGTTCACGTGAACATTATCTTACCCCATTTACTTCCTTTAGCCACACTGGACTTGGCCTCCGCAGTCACAGCAGGGAATGTGCCAATAGTTATAGTGAAGACAAAGCACACAGAAAGAGCCATCACCCAGATCTACAGGAGAGAAAGTGCAGAACAGTGAATAACAGCAATACCTGTCAAAGTGTGGTCAAGAGTTCTTCACCTGTTCATTAACAGCAATCACATATTTCTTTTTGTACCATTTCATACATTCATGAAATTCACCAGAAAGACAAACCAGTTTTTTCATAGCACCAATCTGACAACACAAACTGACACTGAATACTTTAAATCAATTATGCAACATCCTAAAAGTTTTTATAATTCTTGATGAACACTTTGGTGAGATAATGAGGAAGATTATTCAGTGTGGTCAAGAACTCACAGAAATAGGCCATTTGATTGACATTTTTGTGATATGAAGTAGGCATTAAACAACAAAGTATTCAGCTGAGGCTGATCAGAAATGATGAGACCATAGAAAGTGTCTACACCAGCGACTGTATCTTGTCTTGAAATGCATAGTTGGCATAGTGTGAAGAAGGCAAGTCTTTGTTACGATTGACTCGCTAGCAATTAGTTTGATAAACAAAAATTGGCTGACCAAAACTGGCGAATTGACGTAACGTCTGTCACAGCAGCACACACGCATACTCATATTTTAGAAAACCTCAAAAACTGAAAAGCTTAAGAATGGTACCTTTTTAAAGATGGCAAACACAGAGACAGTATTTGTGGTGTCCTCATCAGTGAGACTCACTACAGGCCTCTTCTCCCCAGCACTTTCTGTTCAGGAAACATCAACCAATCATTCACAATACAAACTTTGCCTCTTTCCAATTTAAAATCCTATGCCAAGGACAAAGTACAAACTATCTTAATTGTTAGGCTTGCTCTAAAAAAACCCCACAAATACAATGCAAGCAGAACCAAATACACACATAGCATTATATGTCCTGATAGTTTAGAGTAGACTTAAATACTTTAATTAAACAGATGTTCTACCTTTCCTCAACAGGTCCATCTTGTTTTCTTCATCACTGCCTGCTTTGGAGCTACTGGTGTCTGAGTAATACTGGAAAAACTCCTGCAAGACATAAAACCAAAGTGTTCAAAAACCTAAAAACCCTAGTGAGTATAACACAAAAAAATCATTATATAGGTAAGCTGGTTTACACTGAGTTGCCTTGAACCTACACTGGTCACTTTAATCAGGTATTTACCAGGTGCTCTTTGTAGGTTTACAATTAATGATTGATTGTTGCCCATCTGTTGCAGGACAATTTACCAGCCCTCTCTCACCTTTCCATGAGTGGACAAGTACCATCATAAAACCAGTTTGGTTTTATGATGGTAAAACCAATATATACCATGCATGCAGTAGAACAGTACAACAGTCATTCCATTATGGTATTTACATGTTAACTGCATACCACTGGAATGAGGTATTAGTCAGAGAGTGGCCCATCAGTGGAGGTACAAAGTAACTATATCTAATAAATTGACTAATTAGTGTATAAAAAGTAGAAATGAGTCTGTTTTTGCTCAGCTCACTTCAATGCTGAATTAAGTTAAGAAACTAAACACCGAACAAAATACATTTGTTATACAACCCCCAGTACACTAAATCATAAAACAAAACCACCTCCTAATTCCATATGCTAATGTTATTCTAAAAGCAAATGAGCTTGGGTCATACCATTTTTGGCAAGGCAAAGTAGGACGCGATGGCTAAGAGAATGACAACACAGGCAGTGATAAAGTAGCCAAAGGCACTGTCCTGCAGCTTAGAACCAGCTTGGAGGGAAAAGAGAGAGAGAGAAGGAGAGAGAGAGAATTCCATGAGAACATGAAACATGTTGACAGCAGTATAAGGCAATCATAACTGACAAAGTAAAAATCTCAAAGAACCTTGCATAGCAGGTGATTTGTGAGTGGAGTGTGTGCGTCTGTATGTGTGCGCATAATGAATACAAACTTGCAAGAGCACAGATCATTGAGAATGCTGCAAATGTTCCAGCAAGCCCTTGGCCGCTCATTATGGGAGTGGTATAGGAGGCTGGGAGCATGCCTGCCAGACCAAACAGACTCCCCTGCAGAATTGCACCAAACGCTATAGACAAAGAGAGATAAAATGTGTAGAAAGAGAGGTGAATAGGGAATGGTTATCAACATGCTATAAAAAAAAAGAGACAGAATGCTTGACATATGATAGAACGTAAAACCCTCTAAGGAATTTCAAAGTTTGTTCCCACCCTTTTGGTTTTTTTTCCCCCACAGCTAGATTCTCAAAACCAGTATGTAGTAATAACATCAAAGAATGTGAGTCTATGATGTTGACCCCATCCCACAATAAGAACAAAGCAAACTAACTCAGTGTAACCTGAAGGAGACAAATCAACAGGCAGAAAACCTGCTAAGACTGAAGCAGCTGGATGCTGCTGCTGAGCATCATGAGGAAAGAAACAGTTTTTCTAAAGGGGGGGGATTGACACCCAGCAAAGGCACTCACAGTTAATGCAGATGATTTTGATCATGGTGAAAGTGAAAAACGGCAGAGGTGCCATGTCCACCTTCACCAATATGGCTGTGATCAGAAACACCACGAGGATGACTGAGAGACTGCCAGAGATTCTCAGTTTTTGAGGGATCCTACAGAAAGGAGGTAGGGAGGGGTAGAAGGAAGGAGGAAAAAAAAAAGGACGAGAAGATCAACATTCCTGAGATACTATGCTTGGGGAGTAAGAGGGTGTTTGAGGGATCCCTCCCAACGTCCTTTTATAATTAAAACAAACATGCCCTCTGAGTTCACGACCTATATGAACAATTTAAAATCCACATTCTACTCTCATGCAAACTCTGAGCTCAATTATCTGGACTGGCCCTGTAAAAGGGACTGAGAAGGCAAATGAGGTTGAAATGCGATTGTACTAGATGTGATTTTCCAAGTTTACAATACTGGAAAAAATATGCAATATATGTTACACTGTCCACACTGCTTAATATATAAGTTCCAGGAAACTCTAGTTTTAGCAGCACCTAAGCACAACACTTCATAGTTTTCTTCCCGAGCGATAAGCGGTACAGTATGCAGTTGGTCAGTTGGTTGGATTACATAGTCCAACTATCTTTACATTTGTGTTTTTCCTGTTGGTGTTAAGTGCGGTACCTTCCTAATTCCCAAAACAGATTATTTTATTTCTGGCCAATCTTGCCTATTTTGCAAGAGGACACATAATGTAATTTTCCAGCTTAACTTGGGCTTTTGTGTGCAGTGCAAAAGAATGAGGTTTGTCCTACCTCTGATGGATGAAGGAGTTGAGGCAGGTAAAAATGAGCAGTGGCACCATGGCACATAAGGTCATTACATTGTTGAACTTGGACACCAGGACATTGGGTGTGTCATCTGTGCTGTTGGCTGTCTGATTGAGTGCTGCACCGTTTGTGGATGGTTCTTTTAACCGATCGGTGAAATACTGCAGAGAAGAGATGCATCAACAGAGCACTGTGTCCCACCAAGAAAGCATGCCCATATATATTACTCAGTTCTCAGTATACCATTACAGCTAAGACATCAACCTATTAAAACTTATTAACAGACACTTGGAATAGATTTACTACAGAAAAACGAAATCCAAGACTGCATTTGAAAAAATGTGATACAATTTCAGACAGAAATTCCCTGATAAAAGTGATTACCATGGTGGCAGTCATGAAGAAGTTCCATGGCAGCAGAGTTCCCAAGCCCAAGATGAAAAAAATGATCCATACAGCATTGTACCTGCCAGAATACACACATGATGACACCTGCACAATCTCAGCCTTCAGCACTTGTTGTAGACAGTACAGACAGTGGTCACTCACCTGTCACGTGGAGAATTGATTGCTGTCATTATTTCTGCAGGTGGCCCACTGCTTTCAAAAGCTGGTATGTAATCTATAATTAGACATTTACAAATTAAATCATGCACACATTCCTAAAGGTTTCAAAAAGTGAGAAACTGTTATATATTGGTAGATAATTTATAAATATGGGCAAAAGCATTTATATACTCTAAAATGCATTTATATACTCATGCAGTCCATTATATAGTCCATTATAAACAAAGTAAGCAATTTTTATTTACTCATGTCTTACACACAAGTCTACAAGTAAGCATAACCTGCCCAATATGAATCTTCTAATGTGCATTGCACACAAAATGCAGCAGACTAGCATTTTGGCCAGCAGTAGAGTTTACAGAACACCACCACCACTCATTTCCTGTAGAAAAGAGATCTAGCCTTCAGGGCAGAAAGAAAAACACCACCCTCTAGAATCAAATGACATGTTAATATACGGTGAAATTCCACTCATTACAGCCAAAAGGTAACACAAAGGTTATCCACTCAAAACATATTAAAGTTACAGCACTATGACCAATTTGTTAACTGTTTACCTCCCCACATCAGAAGGAACAACTATTAAATACATTTACAGACCTACTGGCTTCAGTATCACAGAATCTGAGCTATTTATTCATGAACAGCAGCAATCAATCAGAAAAGAAATAACTATTTAAAACTATGCACAGTACACCACAATACACATGAATTTCACTTTTAATGCAGGAATTACAACACTAGATATCTTGAATGCAGTTTTCATGCCATTAGAATTAACCTAGACCACACGGTGTCCATTTTTGCTAAGAATTTGGAAGTTATCACATTCAATATCAGCCCCAAAATGTTACCACACTTTACATTCAATGAAAAAATCAACTAAGCCTATATCACAGAGTCTTATTACAGAGTATAATGACAAGTTCACCTATGCACAGCATGCTGCAAAGAATACAAACTCAACAAATTAAGAAAGTCTTACAGTATAAACCCTTCTCTGACCCACCTTTAATGGCAGCTGCTGAACAAAGCCTTATATACTGAATGCGATATGAGGAGGGGAAGAGAGAAGCCCTAGTTTCAGCCTAACACAACCTCTACAGCCCAACCCTCCCCAGTGCTCCAAGTGGGAATGCTCCACTGAGATGAACTTAGGAATGTTTGCATCCCCAATAAGGGAGGTGATTGGATCCAGTCAAACTGGGGCTGGACAATATCATACATAGGGGTGGAAAACTATATTATGATACTCCAAGAAAGTTTCATGAGAAACCATTTCCATCACGATAAATACTTCTCGTGACCTCTGAAGTTGAAAGAGACAAAAGAGAAGTAGTGGAGCAACATTTAAAAAAAAAAAAAAAAAAGGTGAGGACCATATACAGGGGGTCCTCAAGTTACGATGGAGATCCATTTCCACGACAGCTATGTAACCTGGATTTTGGTGTAAGTCGAAACACTCTAGCCTAAGTCAATCAACTATCCTAACACAGTTGTAAAATCTAGAACATAAAAACACAAGTAACAGAAAAAGTAAAGGACATAAACATACTGTACTTGTACACTGTACTGCAAAAAAAAATTACAAAAAATGAGTGTAAAAAATCATTCAGAAGCCATGATAAAGGCCAAAAAGTCGCCAAACAAAGGAACACAAATGTAAAACCTGCACTTAGATAAGTGTCCTCCCTCACTCATTTCTATAGCCATGACATCACTGACTCTCTCCGCAATACATTTACCAAGCCTTTTATGGTGAAGGAAGGCTGAACACGTAGCTGCATTCACAGGCTGATTATTTTTTATTAAACCACAACAAACAGGGACACACCGTTTTTAAAGAACTAACCTTAGCTTTGGTGTCTTGAAGCCTGTTTATGAGTCTGCTCTGTGTTTTGCTCTGCGCTTGTTTCTCCATATTTGTCCCTTTCCAGTCCCCTTAGCCGCGACATCACAGAATCTCTCTCTCCAACACAGCGAAGATGACTGCGAGCGACTCAATTTTAAACGATCAATAATCTGAGCACATGCACACTAAACTGGTTAAACAGACATTTTGACGTGGGAACCATGCCAATATTTCAAAAACTGTAGTAAGATGTAAGGTGCTCAATTCTAGCTACAATAATAATAATAATAATAATAATAATAATAATAATAATAATAATAATAATAAAAAATATAACTAAAGAAAAACAATAGTATGATTGCATCTACAATCACACAAATGAATTATTTTTATGTTAAGAATAATTGAGGATTTATTTGTGACACTTTATCTGGATAGTCCACTGTAGATTATTTATAGAAACTTGCACTTAACTTGTATTAATTTACATATTTACTAAATTCACCTTAATTTTCACAAACCTTAAACCTAGCCCTAACAAACTCTAGTACTAATCCTTACCATAACACTGTTGAACTGAGAATAAGAGAGATACATATACACCATTATACAGAGATTTTCATAAGACAGTTTGTGGACAATCTCCACTGCAGGTTTGAAACCAGGTGACCCATATGATCTGATGTCTCTCAAGCTGCCACAGTTCAGCAATGCAATAACAATACAGCATAATCAATAGCATGAAGACTTGGAGTGAAAGTATTTTTCCCTGCATCTGTGTGGCTGTGTTTCTAGCACCTCCGCTGTGTGAGAGATCATTTGGCATGTCTTCCATGTGGAGTAATTTGTTTATTTATGTGTGCTTGACACATGCGCCAATATAAATGGCTCTAAATGCCTTTTTGGCAGTAATGACCATCAGCAGCTGCTTTAAGAAACCTGTCTGAAGATACACAGATGAGAGAAATGAACAAAGAGATACAACCTTCAAACCTCATCTAAACTAAGTTTAGATGAATGAAACAAACAACACACACACACACACACACACACACACACACACACACACACACACACACACACACACACACACACACAC
>JBBIGA010000146.1:9304877-9328513 GCA_037576975.1 Alestes dentex
CTCCAGCTGAGGGAGTTTTTCCTCGCCTCTGTCGCCTTTGGCTTACTCACTAGGGGCTCGGACCTGGACTTTGTAAAAATACATACATATACATACATTTAATTTATATTGGTCCAGATGAACTTTTCACGTGCAGTGTGGAGAGTACCGCGCGCTGTTTTAAATCCTCTCCGCGCGGTATTATCTCCTCGCGCGCAGGGTGTCTTTACGCCGTGCTGACGTCACCGCTGCTCGCTGTTGGCTGTTTAAAGGTCTTGAGCTCGGCTCTGATTGGTCGACCGGATCTGGACGCGAAATTCAAACTCTTGAGTAAAGTGGCGCACTCTCCGCCGGACTCCAGAGACTGGGCGCTTAGATTTACCGCGTACGGGGCGATGAGCAGCTAATGTAGTCTGTTCAGCACAGCACAACCAACTCGAGGACACTGCACTAAAGTCAGGACTTTATTTTCTAGGTAAGACATTCTTCTTGCTCTCGTTGCAGTTTTGCCCGATGTATATTAGCACGTATTTGCAGTTTCTGTCCAGACAGAGTTAGCTCGCCCCGCTAAGCCTGCGGTCTTTTCAGTTGAACGTTATTTTTCTTTCACCCAGACATAAGCCGTCTAACGGCAACAAGTCCCGTGCACTTTCATTAATTTTGTAGCCAAGTCTTGAGTAAGAAAACTTGAGGTTAGACACTAAATGTGAGGTTAGTTTAATGGGTAGTTCCGCCAAATAGACCTCATTCACATTGGTTTCGTCCAGAAATTGGCCAGCTAGCCTGTTTAGCTACCTAGCTTCTTTAGGCGCCTAAACATTCACAGTTATGTGATTTGGCTACAAAATTCCCGTTTTATGAAACCATTTCACCAAATTCAATGATAAGAAGTGGTTATTTGTTATTTTAGGGAAGGAGAGCAATCTAAAGCTGTAGATGCAGGTTTTTGACGGATAATGGAGCTGGTGGAGTGAACGGCTAGGCTACATTAAAACTACACTACAGTTACGAGTTCTACAGTTTGCTTCGAATAACAGGGGCTAAACAAAATGGTTAATAGTTGCTAATGTAAATATTAGAAGACTGGAGCTCTGCAAAGTACAATGTTGATGTGGTGGTGTAGTAATATGTCTAGCTTTGTAAACTGACGACTGAGTTTTAGGGTGTTGTCCTCATTTCAGTCACTAACTGAGTTAATATCTGTCTAGTCTAATTGTGTAGTGATGTAAAAATGCTTAGTTCTTTTTTTTCCCTCTCGTTTTTTAGTTTTGAACAGTTCCACAGAAAACAATTATCAAATATGAAGTGTCTGGCCCGGACTCGAGTTCCAGCTTCCTTGTCCTTTAAGGATAAAGAGAAAGAGCCTGGTCTGAGTCTGGTGGTTTTAAACAACCAGAGCTCACCGCGGGAAAGCAGCTCCGCGCCCGCCGCCCCCCGCCGGCTGAGGGGTCCCCAGAATAAAGAGAACCGCCGGGCGAAGCGCTGCTCCGCGGGCCTGCCATCGGACGACGAGACATTTTTGGGCTCTTTTAGTTCTGCAGAAGACAGCGGCTATCTGTCCCTCCACACCAGCCAGATAGAGCACGGAGACACGGACACTAACAGTGCAGAAACTCTGGAGAGGAGTACAGAGCACAATGACTCCCCAGCGACTAGCTCCTCTCGTCTCCCTGTCCTGAAGTTTGAAGAGGAGGTTTGTCAGGCCCTGGCTATGAGCTACAAAAGAACTCAGAGGTACGACTTCACCGTCATTAACAAGGTAGCTGAAAACCATACCCTCCACAACGTCATAGGCAAAAAAATGGGGCTGGATCAGGTGGACATCCTGTGTGGCCTGTTCAAGAAGGACATGAGGCACATCCTCACCCGGATCCTGGGCCTGCTGGGGGAGTGTGACTTGATAAGGTAAGTTCATGGTGGCTTTCTGGTTTTGTTAATGTGCATGCTCTTCAATTCTGAAGTAATGCATTGTGCCCTAAAATGTGTGTTTTTTTTTTTTCTCCCCCCCACAGTTGTAAAAAGGTGAGCAAGACATGGCAAAAAATCATTTGCCAGGATCAAAAAGCTCTTCAAAGATGCATGATTGCAGAGAAAACACTAAGGGTGTGTAGTATATTTTGTCCATGGATACAAAACGGAAAAAAATCTTGTTTGTTTTCTCAATTGCTCATCTGTCATTGTATTTTTTTTCTTTTTATTGTAGGACTCAGGAACATCCATGGGGTCTTTATCCAGAGACTTTTGCATGAGAAGAGCGGTGTTTTCTTGCCTGCAAAATGTAGCCTCCTGTACTCCCATTCACAAAGCTACAAAGACCCCGATCCAGACAGACATCACTTGCGACACTCCACAGCGTAGTCGCTTTGCAGAGTTTCATGAGGTGAGATGAAATTCTTTTGGAAATAAATTAGCACATGCATTTTGTGGAGTGGGCAATGCTTGGCATTCCATTTTTCATCTTTTTTTTATTTTTTTTACTGTAAATATGACAGGATGGTCACTTTCACTTTAAAGAGGGAGGCAGCATCTACTTTTAGTCCAGCCTATTCTTCATTAAGCCAAAAGTTGACTGTTTTGTTTGTTTTTTCCAGACCAGTTTGAACAGTGTTCTCTCTAATTCTGTGCAAAACACACACTACAAGTTTTCTAAGCTTTGTTTAAATGTAATTTAGCTCTTCATCAAAGTTGCCCCTCCAGGGAGTTCAGGGCTGCTAGGAGTTACATCAGGGGTATTTGATACTGGAGCCCTGGTGTCTTGCATAGTCCAGTGATTTCATATTTGTTTGACTTAACTGCCTGGTTTTTAGGTGGGTTCTAACCTGACAAACAAATTGCTGTGCACTGGCCTGATGACCAGAACTCCAAAACTGAAAATTAGTTTTCACTGATGACTGTGTTTTGCCAGATGTGACTCTAACATCTTTTTGCTTTTCAACAGGCTGCTAAATCACTAAAAGCCCACGAGGGTCTGAGATGTTGCCGGCTCTGTGGTTCTCCAGCGCGATTCAACTCTGGCATGCAGAGGGCTGTGTGTGTGCGCGTTAGCTGCGCCTTCGACTTTTGTTCACAGTGCCAGTCAGCGTACCACGGTTCTACCCCCTGTCAGCGGGGCATGATCCGGGCTTCACCACGCTCCCATGCTGTTCCTGTTGCTGGTTCTGCCCGCAGTAAACGGAGTATCCGCAGACTGTGAGCTCCCAGCTATTGCACCAACTGCACCTTCTATTTTTGTTTGCCTTTATCCTGGAAATTACTGAATTTTATTCTGACTTTTATCACTTTTTACAACTTTTAGGTCTGATTGTTCCTCAGTGTCCAGTGATGTGGGTCACTTTGTCTGTGGTCCTTGCACATATTTGTAAAGTATGGAATGCCAAAAAGTAGGCATTGAATGATGTAATATTTTTGATTGAAGTATTGTAAATATAAGAAGTCTGTCTACATTGTCCATGCAATTTGTAAATATTTACGTGGCTGAATAAAGAGTCCTATGTTTTTGTGTTTTTAAGTTGCTTTAAAGTGTGCTTTATTGGCCTTGGTTTCCTACTCTGTGTTAATCGTGTGAAAAGAGATGAGACTGATTTTTACAGCCACATCTAAATGTTTAGATGTCCTTTATCCAGTCACAATTTTTAAATAATTGCGCATTTATAGATTTCCTCTTGATCCACACTTATGTGCCAAATTTTTGGCATGAGAAAAGGGAGATTTAGATTGTAGATTGGAGGGCACACCTGCAGGAAAGGTTAAACATTTGTCACACAATGGGTTGGTTTTCCAGACATGGATTAAGACTAGTCTTGGACTACCCTTTCCTTTTCAATGGAAAATCTCTTCACAGCACTACATAACCTAGGACTAGGCTAAATCCCTGTCTGTGAAACCGACCTAATAAAGAAACGGCATCTGTTCATACAAGTGACCATCAGCAAATTTAGTTAGAATCCTTTCACAGAAAATGCTGTGATGGTCATAGATAGATATAGTGCCTTGCAAAAGTATTCACATCCACCCCCCTCCCCTTGGTGTTCTCTCTCTTATTCCCTCATAACGTGGAATTTAAAAGAAATTGGGGGGGGGGTTGTATCTTTTAATTTACACAACACAGTGATCACTCAGCAGATGCAAAAAAAAGAAAACCTGAGTGCATAACTATTAACCCCCTCCTAGAATCAATACTTTATACAGCCACCTATTAGTGACAGATCTTCATGTACATCTCCACAAGCTTGGCACGTCTAGACACTGGTATTTTTGCCCATTCTTCATGGCATCACTGCTCCAGCTTCAAGTTGGGTGGACAGTGTACAGCAATCTTTAAATCATCCCAGAGATTTTCAATTGGATTGAGGCCTGGATTTTGACTGGGCCATTCCAGGACATTTACCTGTTTCTCTTTAAACCATTGGAGTGTTGCTTTAGCAGTGTGTTTAGGGTGGTTGTCCTTCTGGAAGGTGAACCTCTGTCCCAGTCTCAAATCTCTAGAAGACCTGAACAGAATTCCCTCAAGAATTTCTCTATATTTTGCCCCATCCATCTTTCCTCCAGTTCTGACAAGTTTCCCAGTCCCTGTTGATGAAAAGCATCCCCACAGCGTGATGCTCCTAAGATGCTTAACCGTAGGGATGGTGTTCTCAGCATGATGAGAGGTGTTGGGTTTGTGCCAGACACAGTGCTGTCCTTGATGGCCAAAACATTCTATTTTAGTCTCATCTGACCACAATACCTTCACATGTTTGGGGAGTCTCCAATACTCCCTCTGGCAAATTTCAAACAGTCTGCCTTATTTTCTTGGCCGCTCTGTGCAGTGAAGGCTAATAGTGGTCCTACAGGTACTCCCATCTCTGCAGTAGAGCCGCACGGCTCCTTAAGGGTTATCTTTGCCCTCATGGTTGCTGCTCTGATTACTGCCCTCCTTTCCTGGTCTGTGAGATTTGGTGGATGATCCTCTCTTGGCAGGTTTGCTATGGTGCCATAATCTTTTCATTTTCTAATAATGGATTTAATGGTGCTCCTTGGGATGTTCAGGGTTTGTGATATTTTTTTTATAACCCAACCCTAATCTGTACTTCTCACAACTTTGACCTGTGTCTTTGACCTGTATGGAGAGTTCCTCGGTCTTCATACTGTCATTTGCTTGATGGTAGTCCTTACTTAGTGGTGTTGCACTGGTGTTGACTCTGGGGGCTATCAGAACAAGTGTATATATGCTGAGATCATTTGACACTCAGATTGCTCACAAGTGGATCTTATTTAGCTAATGAAGTGGCTTTTGAAGGTCGTGGGTGGGGCTTCAAAGCATTGGGGTGAAAACATGCACGCATCATTTTTCAGTTTTGCATTTTTTAGAATGATTTAAAACAAGTTTTTTCCCATTTGAACTTTATTAATCTGTAGTCTGTTTTCTAGGTCCATCACTTAAAATCAAATTGAAAATACATTTAAATTCCAAGTCGTAAGGTAGCAAAATAGTGATACACTATATGCACAAAAGTATTGCAACGCGCATCTTAATTATTGAATTCAGGTGGCCCCTTACATCCAGCCCGCACAGAACCCTGACCTCAACCCCATCCAACACCTTTGGGATGACCTGGGACGGAGATTGCGAGCCAGGCGTTCCCTTTCAACATCAGTGCTGGACTTCATAAATGCTCTCCAGAATAAATGGGCACAAATTCCCACAGAAACACTCCACTTTTTTGTGGTAAGCCTTCCAAGAAGAGTGGAAACTTATTAACTGCAAAGGGGGGGGGCAACTCCATATTATGGTCTATGTACTCAAATGCAGTGTCATTAAAGTCCCTGTTGGTGTAATGGGAAAGATTCCTACTACTTTTGTCCCCATAGTGTAGGTCGCTATGTTCTGTAGGAATTCATCTGCAGAGGGCGCTGTGGTGTCTGGAGAGCGCTGTGTTGACTTCTAAGTTGGGATTTCTTTCTTACACGCAAGTGCTTGATTCTGCACGTTTCACACCGACTCTGTGATTTAAGTCTTCGTGAGAGTGCCTCTGCTGCCAGTCTCAGATATAATTAATTTTAAATAGCCATATGAAATGTCTGCTTCCTGTGTTGCTGTGCTTTAATGGATGTTCGTGTTTTATCTACACAAACGTGAAGTTTCCTTTTTAGGCCTTGATTGAAATTACACAGATATATTTGTTTACTTCCCAGTACCTGCAACACCAATTATCTGTGATTTTACTGTGGAATTGCTTACCTCTTTATCGAGCTGTTCGATCTCAGTTTTGCTTTTGGCTTGACAGGTGACCAGACATATTATACCCTATTTGGGTGCAGGAGTCTGTATTTTAATTCTTACATAGAGCACTATACTTGGCACACCCCTAATATTAGCACGATTTCCCTATCTGCGTATTCATGGTCTCTTGAAATCCTTAAAATCATTCTAAATTTGTAGTAAACCAGTGCATTTTTCAAATATTCTCTCAATACATTGTTTTTTCAGTTCTTTATAATCCATTTATATGTGGATGTGTGTTAATCCAAGTTTGATCTAAGATCAGGGGTATTAATGGAAATGTTGTCCACCACTTTGCAACAACAACAGCCTCTAGCCCTTTGGTAAGGCTTTACACCAGAAGCTGGAACATTGCTGTGTGGATCTGATTGCATTCAGCCACAAAAGCATCAGTAAAGTCAAATACTGATGCTGATTAATTCTATATCACAAACACCACTCCATCTCATCCCACAGGAACTGGATGGAGCTCCTTTACACAGAGAGGATGCAGTTCCAGTGCTCATCTGCCCAACACTGGGGGCTTTATACCCCTTGAGACGATGCATGTCACTGGGCTTGGTGAACATAGCTTCACATGCTGCTTCAGTGTCCCATTCTAATGGCATCGTTTTCTATTAAGCACCGGAATGGAGTTCCCTAATTAAAAGTGCTGTCTGCATTCTTTTGGACATATAGTATATCTTTGTATATATTGTGTTTTGGTGAATGTACCTGTAGAAATAATCTGAAAAATCTTCTTACATTGACTTCCATTATCTGCTATGCATATTCTTTAAACCTTAACCTACCATTTTAGATTTTGTTCCAACAGATACAATATACTCTTACAATAAAGTGATGGAGTGATTCCATAAAAGAACCTTTAAATGCGTGGCTCTTTAAAAAAACGTGAAAATGAAAATTTCACAGTCTGCAGTATGTCGCAAAGTGTATTTTTTTCCCCCCATCTGCTAAGCTGGAACATAGTGCCACATTTTTAAAAATACCATAAACTTAAAAAAAACCCAAAAAACAATAAACACAGGTTATGCTTATTCAATTTTTCACCCACTGTGCTGCACTAAATCAAACTGACCAAAGACTAATTAGGCTCTGTAAATAAACATGCCGTTGGTCATTGTTCTGTAAGTACCGATAATATAATGATATCCTCAGGAAAGCATGCTGAGACAGTTTAACTCCAAAGAGTAAATCCAAATGTTTTTTATGTGTTTTTATTGACACTGTCATACACTTCCCACTTTCTTTAGAAAGTGGTGATAAAGTTAGGGAAAATGCTGAAGCAGGTGGGGGAAAGGTACAGGGGAGTTCTTTTCAATATTTTTACATTTGTTTAATCAAATCATTCATATACTGTGAAATGGTTTTCTGTAGTTAAATGTAGCAATTCTGATTTCTGTACAGTGGTGGTAACAGGAACCACAGGTTGTGATGTCACGCCATTCTTCTCACTATCCAAAACCATTCGTATATCATTATGCGCCTTTTGATTGTTTATACCTTAGGTCCGGGGTCCTTTTCCACTGTACAAGCCTTTTTGGGTCACATAGTTTGTAACCCAATGACTTTCTCTGTGTTTGATCAGGAACCACATGGGGTGTCCCTGGGTTAAGAACTTTTGCTGTATGTAATGTAGATAATGGCAAAACCATAATTAATCTGCAAATTTTTTTGGGGACTGTTTTGCCTTCCTACATTTACTTTTCTGCCATGAATAAATTAAACATACATGTATCATTTTTAGCATCAAACCTCATCAAAACAATTGTCAAACCATCTCTCCGCAGTGTTTTTGTAACCTTTTCATGTAATAGGCACTGAACGATTTGGGCATACGGTTGTCATCAGTAACAGATATTCTGTCTTGGTGGGTTTCTCTGGAACTATGCAGTTCACATCACAACACTTTGAATCATTTTGTTTCCATCTTAACCAGAAACTTCGTAAAAAATGGTGGAATTTTCCATTAAAGGTTATAAAGGGTTATAAAACAAAGATCCATTCTGACTGTAATAACCCCATGATCCGAATGATGGAGTGTTCCTACACTTCGTTAGAAATGTATGCAGTGATTCAGAAAATGGAGCGCTGGTAGAAGGAACATGGGGCTCCAGTAATTAGTTTTTGTGCTCCATCAGCGTTAGCACTAGTTTGAGATGTGTCAGGCCCGGCTGAGTGTGCCGCTGCCAGCTCCTCAGGCCCTCCGCTCTCCAGCTAAAATGTCAATGTGCAGCTATGGTTCTGTCACTGTCCCTGCGTCCACCACGCTGCCTGCCACACAGATAGACAGCCATTTGCAGTGACTTCCTCCAGCGCTCGTGGCCATGCTGTGATGCAAAGGCTAAAAGTAGCTCTTATGCTTAAGTGACGCCTCCACATTGTCCCTCTATTTTTGCCCAGCTGTGTAGATGCTGGATTCCCTTCATGAACGTCCGTACCGCATTTTATCCGGGATAAAGTGGCGGCCGAATAACACGCAAAAAAAAAAGGTTTGACCTAAAAAATAGATTCCGAGTTGAAGAGTGCTAGGTCAAGAGATGTTTCATCATTTGGTCCATCCTCCTGGTACAATTAATCTCAGACTTGACCTTTGCAGGGAAAAGTGCTCAGGGGCTCCATGTTATTATATTCCATTTGATTTATTAAGCTACATCGCTTCCCATGATGCCATTAATTGAGCATGACATCAGGACACACAGCAACCTAAATGGCACCTTAAATCCGTGTTCAGAATACACTTATATTCAAAGCACAAAAGCACATTCACATCTCCTTGTGAGTCATGCTACTTTAAAGAAATTGAATTTTCCTATCAAGAGTAATTTTCTAGAATTAACCTTTAAAAATTGGACACATGCACGTTACCATCTGATATTTTTGCTTGAATGTTGCCTAATTGTGTTTGCTGTCCTCCCAATGGACAACTAACGCTCCATCACGATATATAATGGGACTGATGGTACACTTTTTCCACTCTTTACTAAAACATCTCTCTCACTCTTTAATAAATTACTTTGCCCCCATCGTCATGGTCTTTATGGTCTTCATGTCTCATTTCTGATGACCAGCTCAACAAGAGATAAACGAGAGAAGAGAAAGGCCAGATCAGAGGGTTGAAGTGTAATATTGTATGCCCAAAGTCCAGTAACATTTGGTGATTTGCTGCTCTTAAAAGTCCAGACTGCATTTTAAAGTAGACACAACTCAGAGCAGCAACCCCAGATTTCCTCCTTGGACAATTCCTTTTTAAAATGAACAAGTTAAAGTCCTTAAGTTTTATTTTGAAAGATTCCTATTGAAAATACCTTTTCTTACTCAATTACTTTTTCAAAGCAAAAAGCTATTTTTATTCATTGTATTTTCATTCACACAATCTATGTACTTGGTACAAATCTCAAAGGCTGTAAAGTTTTTCTGTTTTAATTGTTTCTCTAATAGGGTCCTGGACATGTCATCCATGATTTCCAAAAATAATAAAAAAAATTGATTTATCAGCCCACAGGACAATTTTCCCCTTCACCTCTGTCCATTTTAAATGAGCTTGGACTCAGAGATGGCAGCAGCATTTCTGGATCGTGTTTATGTTTGGTTTCTTCTTTGCACCGTAGAGTTTTAACTTTTATTTGTGGATGCAATAACACACTGTGTTTACAGAAAGTGGATTCCAGTCAGTGTTCCTTAGCCCATGCAATGATTTCCACGACTGAATTGTTTGTTTTCCTGGCATTTCTCCTGATTCTGACAATCATTTGATGTGTTTATAATTGAGGAACAGTATTCCTGTATTGTTTTAAATAGTTTAATTTGCTCAAGCAATCTTTCACAGAGTAGTGAATGCCTCGCCATCTTTACTTCTGAGCGACCCTTCTCTGGGATGTTCTTTTTTCATTACTCGTCATGTTACTGACCTGTTACAAAATATCCTTATTGATTGTGAGATGTTCTACTAGGTGTTTCTTTAGCATTACACAACTTTTAGTCTTTTTTGCCTTATCCCAACTTTTCTGAAACATGTTGGTATCAAAATCATGTTGTTGTTCTGCTTTCAAATACATCTAACAAATGACAAATACGAAAAAGGTATATGAAAAATATTTCACACATCGAGTTCGGCTGTCTAGGCCAAAGCGGCTGCGTTTGAAATATTACCTGCCTGTTCACCACAGACCCCCACCATGAACTATAGCTATGATTTGTTGAGATGGCTTAAGCTAGATTCACAAATATATTGATCTATGTCAGGCACTCCAAGGGAACAAAAGCAGGTCCTATAATCAATCTTATGCCAGGGCAAATGTAGATCTTCTGGTTTTGACGACATATATTGTTTTTCTAAGATATGCTACATAAGGAAATGCTGCTAATACTGCATTTGTATCAGACATTTTAAAATTAAGGAAAATTATCAGATTTTTTTCAAGCAAGTCAGCTTTATTCAAAAAGCTTTGGAAATTGCAGAGAGACATTGGAAATACGCATGCACACGCAAAGACACACACTCATACACACTAATCATAGTTCCTGGCTGTCCAATTCTATGGGGAATCGCTTTAAGTGGTACGGCAGCAATTACCAGAGCAGAGGGGTCTGGTCAGTGTAGTGCACCGAGGCCTGTCTATTTTTACCGGCAACATTCCCCTGGTCCATTTAGCCTGGCAGCAAAGAGAGCTAATGAGCTGCCTGTCTCCATATAGCCTGGATAATTCACCCTGCATCCCAGCTCCACCACACAATTCAATACACTGGATTACTGGATGGGAGTCTGAAATGGCTTCAGTGTGAGCTGATGGCCTTTACACCCTAGGTCCCTTAGGATTTAGCCTCACTGACTACAGACCAACTGTCCATGTCATGTGGAATGCTAGCCACCCTAACCACTCTCTGTTCACGTGCTTGGTTCTATGGTTCTTTTTGAAGCATATCACAAACCCGGTTGCCATGTGCGAGAGTGGGTCGCAACCCTCCAAAAGCAAATCAGCCTCAATGCATTTTATCTGCTTCTGTATTCTTAAAACTAAGGGTACCAGTAGGGGTTACTTGGAAAGTAGCAGATATAGCACAGCGCTGCTGATGTGGCGTTATCATGCAAGAGTCCCATTCTTGGGGGAGTTGGTGACCTAGTGGTTAGGGAGTTGCCCCTGCAACCAGAAGGTTGTGGGTTTGAGTACCCTTGACTGGTAGTGGCACCACCCTTCAGCAAGGTACCATCCCCCACACACTGCTCCCCAGGCACTCCTCATTGGTGGCAGCTCACTGCTTCAATTGGTGAATGGGTTAAATGGATTTCACATTGTTCACACTGTGTGCTGTGCTTTGGTGTGTTCACGCATGACTGTAAGTGGCTTTTTTACTTTATAGCAGACAAATGACGTAGCAGAAGCACTTTTGGTTCCATGAAGATCATTTCAGTGGTTGGTGCTCCCGGTAGCCATTCTTATAAATAAGATGTGTGTGTAAAGAACATTTTTTAAGTTTCAAGCATCCACATAATGTAAGGGTTCTATTTAAATGTAGTTTATTTTTAAATGAGACTGATCCTCTAAGTTAAGATCATGTAACCAGGATGAACTGTCTTGCTCTGAGTAACGTCTTGAGCTTAGAGTGAATAAGATGTCGGCCTGACAGAGTTGGAACACTTCAATCGCTCCACTAAGGGCCTGTCACAAAAGGCACCCGAAGCCCTGCAATCATTCTAAAAGCCAACAACATGAAGACATAGAGGCCAAAAGATCTGGAGGGTTCTAGATTTAAAAGTGTGGATTTGGGAAAGATTTGTAGGCTTAGCATGTACACGCTCAGAAAAAGACTTTTTTGTATTTTTCAAAAATAAAATAGTTTGATGTACCAAGTAAGTGCTATTTCAAAACATACTGCTCATTCCCCAGTCCATATATGGAGAATGGGCTGCAAAAACAGGCAGTTAAGAATTAATTGCTTTTATGATGTCTTGCCAACAAACACATTTTCATAAAATCCACCTTTTCAGCCTACAACTGTTTAGCCCTGCCTATTGATGCTGAAGTGATACTGTTTCAGCCTAGACTGCTGTAATCTGAATGTGATGAAATATATTGTGAATAAATACATAAGTTATGTCAGAAGCACTGTCCAAACAAGTTGTTATACCTGAAGCATTGTCAGTGTTATTACTTTTACACAAAAGTATAAATAAAACAGAAACTTATGTATAAAATGAATTTTGGTATTGTTTTTGGTCAAGGATTTTCATTTTGAATGCTGCTGAGTCCACATTAATATAGTCTTTGGGAAAACCTTTACAAAAAGCAAATAGAGTTGTAACATTCTCCCTATATTTTCCTGTTTCTTGGCTTTTTGTAATGTTCTGTTTTCCTTCTGTTTTCTTGACTATGTTGTTGCTTACACTCTCTATGTGCCTTTACGTATGTGTATACTCCATGAGGGTATGAGTAGTGGTTATAGCCCTGCCTGAGCCCTGCCCCCTTGTTATCCTGTTCACCTGTGCCTTCTTCCTGTCTCCTCCCTTGCTAAGGTGTTTACCGTTGCTTAGTCAGTGTTTGTATAACCCTTGTGTTTCAGGCTGTGTTGGTGGACTCTTTGTAAAACTCTTTGTTAATGCCGCTCTTTGTAAATTTATTGTAAACCTGACTGTTTAATCTTGTTTGTATTCTTTTAGGATCTACCTTGCTTGTGTCTTTATTATACCTGTTGATGTTTTCTCAGGTTTTTGTGTAAACTCAGACTCTTCGTGTTTGTTTCTCATTTTGTAATAAACATTTTTGGATCTTGTGATTACATCCTGTCTGTCTCAGCCCTCACTCATCATAAGAGTGAGCTAGCAGCAGTTCAGAAAGATGCAGTGGAAATTATGTAATTCTGAGGAAGTACATGCTAGCCTTCACCCTGCTGTGCTGGTAGTGTTGTGTGATTGTGGGAGTCCTAGTTAGTGGGTGGAACTGAACACAATGGAAATTAGGTAAAACAAACAACAAAAAAAAACGTGCCAAACGGAACAAGCCTTGATTCTTAATTCTTTCAGTACCTCATGTGTAATGACCGCTTTATGATACCAAAACAAACATGAAAGACCAAAGGCTTGCACATGTGCAGAAAGGAAGACATGGTGTTACATGTAGTGCCAGAATTAGACATGTTTAGGGATATTAAATGTGGGAAACTCATACATATGTGAAGAGAGCCTCCATGCTGCAGGTGCTGGTGTGTACGCACTAGTCTTTTATAATACTGTACATCTGGTTTCTGAGTTTTGTTCCAGTAGTTTTCCACTTTGAAGTGCCTCAGACCTACATTACACAAGCGGTCACAGCACAAAGGGGATAAGTGGACAGTGAAGAGCAGATTTTTGAATTGGACCTTGGTTAGGTGAACCACAGAGAGCTAATTAGCTAGCCACACAGAACATTTTTTGAGAACATAATGTACAAATCATGACTTTGTCTGGCTGTAATCCTATTTGGAACTGTGGTTTATAGCCTTTGTTTTACTGGTGTAGCAGTTAGCTAGCAAGTTAGCATGGTTATAATGAACTTGTATGAGCAGACATGGAGTACACACTTGGAAAAAGAACAGGAAAGTCAGTAACATTCAC
This sequence comes from Alestes dentex, assembly GCA_037576975.1. Lineage (NCBI taxonomy): Eukaryota > Metazoa > Chordata > Actinopteri > Characiformes > Alestidae > Alestes > Alestes dentex. Next base: position 9,318,710 of record JBBIGA010000146.1, read on the forward strand.
ATGGCACCAGTTTACAAGATAAGCTCGCCTACCCCTCCAGTTTGTGGTAATATGCCAATGCACAAAAGCCAGAACACCCTAAAACAGCTTTTGGCGCCTTAGTTCAGCCAAGTACCACTGTTTATGTGATTTCTATCAGATTTTTTATCAGTGATTTCAAATATACATCTTTTTTGGAGGATGGTTGATTTTTCCAATACTCTTCCCAATTTAGTTCCCAATTCAGTTCCACCCACTGAATAGGACTCCCCCACAATACCACCAACAGTAAAGGCTAAGCACATGCTTCCTCTAAGTCACATGAAGTAAGCTGCTGCACCAGCCACTGTTGATGATGCTGCGTCCTCAGACAGCTTAACACACTTGGGTTAGAGTGCTAACTACCAATTCTTTTACATGAGACACCCTAGCATCATATCAAGTAACAGGGGTACCATCCTAACAACTCAACCATGGATTGCATCAACAGAGATTAAACTCACATTCTCTTGATGAGAGGACCACCTCTCTGTCATGTCACTTGGGAGTCCATGTTTCTGAAACATTACTTTTGTAAACAGTAACTTTTGTTTCTGGATTCAGATTTTTCTGCCCTTTCAAAGTGACAGGAGCCTGTCTTGAGTATGAGTATTGCCAAGGGGGCTGCCGTGTGAACAGATTTGCTAAAACACTGTGTCAGCACGTCATATCAATGTACTTTGAAATATTAAGTATTAAATAACTTTGTCCACTATTTTATCTTGGTTTGAAAAGGGAGGGTCACAGGGATTTTAGCTGAAGTGCAAGTAATTAAGTAAGTCTCTGTCACTTTCTGTCACTTTGACCTTCAATAGTGCACAGTTTTATGTGTATTATTTTACCTATGTACATGTATGCATACATACACTGCATAAACCAAAATCTTATCAACCCACAAAAACTAGAGAGAATATGTTAGAAATAAGATGTGAATGCTTAACTTAAGCAAAAAATAGTTGCCAGTGGATTTTACAGATTTTACAATATGAAGATTTAAACAAAATGAAATTATCTCAATTCAAGGCAAAAAACCTTTTCATTATGTTTTTTCTGTTCTTTGCTTTGGTAGACGGTTTTATATACTCAGACTCCACCAGTCCACCTGAAATCTGACGTCCTTATAGCCTCAAATGGCTGACACAGAATAAGAAATGTGTGTTCTTTTGGGCAATCACTTGGGAACCATTTTACCAAAAATTACATTTATTAATGGTAAGTTGGCCTCCAGGAGGCACATGACCTTAGCTCACTACGAGTGGAGTTAGCGTCACCTAGAGAATAATGTCAATGCAAAGACCTAGCGCTTCACTAGCCAATATCTTGTTCACTCTACAAAAATTCACACCGTGCATCACTACCATCTTCTTTGGACACACACAAATGTTTGTGAAACATTTCAAAATCTCAAAATTTTTATATCATTTTGATACATATGTTCATATTTCCTTGAGGTCCATTTGGCACAATTTGGTGGCCAAACAAAATTTGGAAGCCAATAAAAATTTAGCCACCTATACATGCCTATGTAAATGGTAAACATTTGTAAGAACATATAGATGGGCTCATAGGCTCATTTATAAGAACATATAGATGCTTTTCTATACCTTTCTATACCTTAACTTGTCACTACAACAAGTTAAGGTATAGAAAGGATGTGACACAGGACCCAAATCCCTTAGTCACCCCCATCAAATATTCAGAGGATTCCATTGCAATAAGGTAAAGTTTGTTGACTTGCACAAATCATGGAATAGATACAAGGCAACAGTTGCTTGACTTAAAATGCCCCTATCAATAGTCAGGGCAATCATTAAGACATTGAAGAAATTCAGAACTATCATGAACCAGCCTTGAAGAAGTCACAAGTCTATTTTGTCAGCAGCCACAGTGAAGAGCATGGTCAAAGAATCATGAACACAAAATCAGCTTTTGCTGTGGCAACCCAGGCAACTGAACTAAAGCCAATTGAAAACCTGAGGGCTGAACACAAGAAGAGAAGACCCAGGACTCTGCAAGATCTGGCGAGATTCTGCATTGAGGGCTGGCTGGAAATCCCAAATTCTGTTCTCTCAAATCTTACAAAAGAAGAATCAGTGCTGTCATGTTGGCAAACAGGGGGTTGCACAAAGTACTAAATGAAAGACTGGCAATAATTACAACTGCATGTTTACAGAATAAAATGTGACCTCCGTGACTTTTTTCTTGTGGTAATAGGCTCATATGGAAGTTATATAATTTCTTTATTTGGATAGTATAGGCAACAAAAGATAAACATTTTCCTCTGCCTTTTCTATATGGGCCATGTTCTACAGTGTCTTGCGAAAGTATTCACCCCCCTCCACCCCTTGGCATTCTCTCAATTTTATTCCCTTACAATCTGGAATTTAAAAGAAATTTTGGTGGATTTGTATTTTTTAATTTACACAACACAGCGACCATTTTAATTTTTTTTTTTATTGTGAAACAAACAAGAAATAAGACAAAAAAAAAGAAAACCTGAGCGTGCATAACTATTCACCCTCTCCCAGAATCAATACTTTGTACAGCCACCTTTAGCAGTGATTATAGCGACAGATCTCTTCACGTACATCTCCACAAGCTTGGCACATCTAGACACTGGTATTTTTGCTCATTCTTCATGGCAAAACTTCTCCAGCTCCTTCAAGTTGGATGGACGCCGCTTGTGTACAGCAATCTTTAAATCATCCCAGAGATTCTCAATTGGATTGAGGTCTGGACTTTGACTGGGCCATTCTAGAGTGTTGCTTTAGCAGTGTGTTTAGGGTGGTTGTCCTTCTAGAAGGTGAACCTCTGTCCCAGTCTCAAATCTCTAGAAGACTCAAACAGATTTCCCTCAAGAATTTCTCTTTATTTTGCCCCATCCATTTTTCCTCCAGTTTTGACCAGTTTCCCAGTCCCTGTCGATGAAAAGCATCCCCACCGCATGATGCCCCTACGATGTTTCATTGTGTGGATGGTGTTCTCAGCATGATGAGAGGTGTTGGGTTTTTGCCAGACATAGTGTTGACCTTGATGGCCAAACAGTTCTATTTTAGTCTCATCTGACCACAACACCTTCTTCCACATGTTTTGGGAGTCTCCAATACACCTTCTGGCAAATTTCAAACTGTCTGCCTTATTTTATTGGCCACTCTTCCATGAAGTGTGGGGCTTATAGTGGTCCTATGGACAGGTACTCCCACCTCTGCATTAGAGCCGCACGGCTCCTTAAGGGTTATCTTTGCCCTCATGGTTGCTGCTCTGATTAATGCCCTCCTTTCCTGGTCTGTGAGATTTGGTGGATGATCCTCTCTTGGCAGGTTTGCTATGGTGCCGTAATCTTTTCATTTTCTAATAATGGATTTAATGGTGCTCCTTGGGATGTTCAGGGTTTATGATTTTTTTTTTTTTATAACCCAACCCTGATCTGTACTTATCACAACTTTGTCTCTGACCTGTGTGGAGAGTTCCTCGGTCTTCATGCTGTCACTTGCTTAATGGTAGCCCTTACTTAGTGGTGTTGCACTGGTGTTGACTCTGGGGGCTATCAGAACAAGGGTATATACAGTATATTAAGTTCATTTGATACTTATATTGCTCAAAGGTGGATCTTGTTTAACTAATTAAGTGGCTTTTGAAGGTAGTGGTTGGGGCTTCAAAGCAAAGGGGGTGAAAACATATGCACGCACCATTTTTCAGTTTTACATTTTTTAATTTATTTAAAACAAGTTTTTTTTCCCCCCTTTTAACTTCATTAATCTGTAGTTTGTTTTCTTGGTCCATCACTTAAAATCAAATTGAAAATACATTTAAATTCCAGGTTGTAAGGTAACAAAATACAGAGAATGCCAAGGAGGGCAAATACTTTTGCAAGGCACTGTATATCACATTTAACAGGACAGTGACAGCATTGGTATATAATAATCTCCTTCATGGACTGAGTGTTATGTTTACTGTCTGAGTTAACAGTATACCAATCAGAGAATTGCATACTCAAACGATTCTGAAAAAACTGTTTATCTGACTGTAAAATGGCATGGTATGCATGAGATTTTCTGTGTCCAGCTTAGTCATCATTGTTTCCTTGCTGGTTTTGTTTCTTTTCCTTTTTGCCCTCAGAGCCTTAAAGATGAGTAATCTGATGACAAATTAGAATCATTTGACACAAACACTGACATATGCATCTTCTACTGTATTTTTGTTTATTATTCTTCCATCCATCTCGAATGCTGGCAACTCTGAACAATGTAAGTTGAAAGAAAGATACTGATAAATGTAATATAAAATGATCCTACAGCTTGAGACAAAGATGAAAAATGACAAAGTGGAAAAAGGAACTTTTATTACAGCTTAATTGCTTTAAACAAGGATCACAGAGAGAAGAATAAAACATGAAAATCTAAATTGGTGCTCAGTCCTGCTGCTGAAGATGTACCCTCCAGCAAAGTTTAGATTTAATTCCTACTCCACAATCATGAGAATTTTACATAAAAAATTGTCAGAACATGTCATTTGACCAGGTGTTCACTTGTATACTCCCCTCGGATATTTATGTTTCACCAGTGGATAGAATTTTTTTCTTCAAATGAGCCCTATTTTCCAGGTCAAAGGGGAGAATAGCATTAATTGAATCTGACAGATAATCAGAAGTGTTTGCTAATTTTGGGACACACCAAAGTGCAGCTTGCCGGTAGTGTCTTCCTGTGTGAATGTTCGCTCTGGCATTCTGCAGCCTCTGACATTTATGATTCAGATTTCAAAAGCTTCACTTGACACCAGTAAACACACTGACTCACTGGTCATGTGACTTTAACATGTTTCTGTCTCGCTATAGTTCCCAAACAGCGAGAAAGGTGTAGTGCTACAAAGGGATGTAGAGAAGAAAGGGTAATTAGTGTGACTGCAGAAGCAATCACACTGTTCTTCTTCTTAAGTATTATTATTATTGTTATTATTATTATTATTATTATATGTTAATTTTGGGGCCACTTGTCCTCTGAGGCCATTTGAGAAACTGGCATGGTCCCAGGTCTGGCCTGAGACGGGCCCTCCCCCAATGCGCTTATATGCAGCTTTTTGATCAGGGGCCAAGTACTGATCATTTACTGACTTTTTGTGGTCGAGTCACCTAAGCAATGTAAAGAGGAGAGCAAGCCTCTGAGTGAGCACTGTCAGCTCAGTCTGAACACCTTGATGCACACAACGAGCGCACATTTGTCATTGATTATTGAGGATTATAAAAAAACTAATCAGCCTGTGCGAACTAGTTTTAGTGCTGCCAGTTAGCCAGCAAGCTTCTAGCCACCTCAGTTAGCCAATCTGAGGCCATATCTTAACCTTTCTATGTGAAAAATGTTCATATCTTTCTTAAGGACAGTAAAATGTGGTAGTGTGACAGATGAAATTAACCAGTAGTTTTTTACTCTGATTCTCTGAGCTGTTTGTCTCGGCAGCCATGCACATAGCACCCGCCTGCCCCCCTCTTTCTTCTGCACATGTCAAAAAGAGTGTTTCTAAAGGTTTTCTGTATATTTAAGCTGTTAACCTTTTGTTCTGCCTTTTAGTCACTCCCCCACTATCTGTCTATTTCTCACTTTTATATACGTATATCGCTGTGTTAGCTCTATTCTTTTCTCAATTCAATATTAAATCATTCTGGGACCAATGGGACAGACCCTGGTTAAGCGAACGCGACCATTCTGTCATACATGAACACACCACAGCTCACAGTGTGAACAGCATGAAATTCCTCCTCTGCATTTAACCCATACACCAAGTGAAGCAGCAGACAGCCAGGAACACAGCAGGGAGCAGTGTGTGGGGACGGTACCTTGCTCAGGGTACCTCAGAGCTACTTAGCAGTCTTGGGAATTGAACCCACATCCTCCTGATTGCAGGGCGAATGCCCTAACCACTGTGCAGATTGGATAATGAATTAATGAACTCAACAAAAACATCTTAGCAGCTGACAAAACCTAGATAAAATATATTAAAAATGAAATCTAAATGCTTATATTTATTACACCCCTGATCAGCGGCCGCTAGAGGCCACCCTGCCTTGACTTGACTTTTATTTTGCCTCGTCTGTGTACACTGACTCCTGGTTTTGTGTTATTGTTTACAGCTGTCTGGTGTTTCGGTTTAAGTTATTGTCTGTTCCTATTGGTTCCTGATTTAGTACTCTGTGTATTTCGGTTACCCCTGGGTTGTAACCCAGCTGTGGTGGGTGTGTTGTGTTCATGTATGACAGAATGGTCGCGTTCGCTTAACCACCGTCTTTTGTTAGAGTTCACGCCATCTTCTGTCTTGAGTTTACACCCGTCATTCTGTCCAGAGTTTATCCCGTCATTTAACTGTATACAAACTGTCTTTTGTGTGTTGTTTTAGGTTTGTTTTGTGTTTCGCCCTCGTGCCGTATTTGTGTTAAATAAAGATCTGAGTATCATGGAAATCCGCACCTGCGCCTCCCTCCCTCCCTGGAGCCTCGGCAATATTAAGCAAAACAAATGTGACAACTGGGTAAATTTACTTAGTTATTACTTCACTAAGTAATAACTAGCAATAACATCCAGTATATGTTACAAAAATATCACTGCAAAATGTTAGCTACTGAAATCTCCTTTCAAGAAAGCAATTTTCTCAGATACCTTTTGCTTTCTCCATTGGCAGATTTTTCTTAATATAAGATTTACGTCTTATTTTCAGTCTTTTTTCTAATTTGTGAGCTGTTAAGATTGTTTTTTGCCATGTAAGGCTAAATCAAACTCTGAATGTTTCAAAGGTTGATGTTAACTCACTGCTCACTTTCTGCCTCAGAGACATGATCCATGAGAGAAACTGCTGCCGTTTATCAGCCACATTACTGCTTTGCGAATCCCAACCTAGTGGAACAATCCCTCTGACATTGAGTGCAGTCGAGAGTTGAATGGCTCTTCAAACTTTTATTATCCTTTGAATGGCAAAAATAAAGATTTCCCAATGCCCCCTCGTCCCGCCCGGCCCCTAAAGTTCCCCTTTTGCTGAGAATCAACAGAGAAGCAACATCAATAGGTTCTTATAAAATTATTCTGATTTACAAAATGCATGGACATCAGAGAATATTACATCACACGTTGCTTGAAGCTAATGTTAATATTGTTGGGGTTCTGCTGATGCGCCGCTTCTTGTCTTCAGGTTCAGAGGTATGTTCTCTGTTTACACTATGCCAGTCAAGAACTTATTTGAATGCATTTATTGATCTATCACTCACAGAGAACATGTCAGAGGAATGTGCCTATTTCAGGGCCAAAACTTGCCATATTGATATACTGATATATACCTTCAGTATATATGCCTACATGTCTTATTAAAGTGTACTTGCTATATACAATGTAAACATTTACTTTATATGTAACCACATTTTATGTTGAGACATTGTTTAGAGCTAAATGCTGATATCCTTTACTATACTCTGTAAAATGGAATGTCTATGACAGTCAGTGGTAATTGTGTTTTCTTATCAGGTGGTCGTCCTCAGAGCGGCTAATTGAGAGCAAAGGAAACAAAGGGAGGGAGAGGAAGGAGAGAGAGAAAGAGAAAGAATTGAACACGCATAAGCAATTAATAAGCAGTGAGTTTTTACACAGTCTGGCTAATGCAGAGATAATGGAAAGAGATGAGGGCAAGAAAGAGAGAAGAAGAGAATGTGAGGTGGTGAATTATGTCAATCCGAAAGGATTTAGTTGCTTAATATTTACACAGCATTAATACATGCAGGTATGCACCTACCACTGTGTACTTAGTGACTGTTCTTGTATTATTATTTGATTTGGTTTTTGCATATATACTCTTTAAAATAAAAGGTCTCAAAACAGGTTCCTCAAGATCTTTAGTAAAGACATTAGCAATAGAACGGAGAGTAATTTGAATGCCTAAATTGTTCTTTGTTAAAACAACAAAACACTATGGCAAACCTGTTGTACACTGTTATTTAAAAAATGGTTCTATATAGCACCAAAAAGAGAACCAGGTTTGGTTCCCTAAACCTTTCAATGGGCACTTTTCTCTGTAAATGTGAAATCCACATAACCTAAAAGTTCTACTCTTTTTAAAAAAACAAACATTCAAGGCAAGAACCCTTTAGGAACCTTCATTGTTAAGAGTGATAATGATAATGACTCACCAATGGTATATGATTTAGTAGTTCGTCTACAGTGATATCATCATAGCTCTCCCGATAGGTGGTCTCTCCACCAGCGGATTCCTCCTGCTCACTCGGAGGGTCTTCTAGACTGGAAATGCATGGCAGAACTTAATCATATGATCATATAACAAACAGAGAAGATTTCATTGCTGTCAAAATTAAGTTTTGTATCACAATTTTTGTGTTTGTATGTTTTTACTAATTTTTGAAAGCAGTCAACTTTTATACTGGGTAAAAATATGGTGATGAATGGACCAATATAAATAGTCCAAAAATATTTTGAACTTAAACTTCCATTATTTGGAAGTTAAGAAGGTTTTTGTGCTTCTCCTGTGAAGTGACTGTTTTGGAGATACAAGGTTTCATTCCAACCATGAGCATATTCTATATGCTCTGTAAGTATGAGAAAGCATGTGGTAGTTAATGTTAATGTTTAAAACTTGTCTCCTAATCATACAGTATGTCCACGTTTGAGGACATGGGGTTGTCATTGCTGAGCCTACCTTCTTTTTCCTGTTAAGACGGAGTTCAGGTACTTTTTCACTGCCATCTGCTTGCGGAAGCGGCTGTAGTTGTCTGTGAATATTGCATCTGAGTGACGCTTCACTGGCACCTGATCATCCTCCATCAGATCATCACTGAAATGGGAAAGTGACAAAATGCTAATATACATAGAGCTCACTGTAGCTGATTGGAATACTGGTGCTTCCATATCATCATATGAACATTGTTTTATGTGCTTTATTTAAAAACTGCATAAAAGTCAAATTCAGGTAAATTAGCTTGTGATGAAACAAGACAAATAAAGTATAAATTTAGTTCCACATGCCTTTTATAGATAACATTCCATTTAGTTAGACTGGTTTCCATCACACGTTCCTCATCCATCCATCAGTGCAGTAAAAACAGAGGAAGGACAGAAAAGTCCAGCGTTTTTAGCTGGTACTGAGGTGCAATCTGCGTGGGGCAAAACGGTAAAACCACAGTTTCAGTGAGTCTCACCTGACTCTCTTCCCGATCAGAGACTCCAGGTAGCGCCGGGCGGACAGCTGGCCCAGCAGTTTACTGTACCCACTGGTGAAGAGACCGTCTGCATGCCTCGCAGCTCTGCAGAGGAACAAAAACATCTTTATTAGCATCTGTCCTTCCTTCATTATCCCATCTATCCTCCCTTCATCACACACTCGCACACAAACACCACTCTTCGTGGTTTCGAGGCGAAGTGGCTAAGAAAAGTTTCCTTTACATGAAAAAACAATAACAACAATAATCATTATCATCCCTACAGAAAATGTTTAGCTCTTAAAACTCTCTTCTGGTTCTCACATTGTCCCGAAACTGTTTCCTCGCATTGTAAATCGCTTTGGATAAACGCGTCTGCCAAATGAATGTTATCGTTATCATCGTCATCATCATTATTGTTATTGTCATTATTATTAATGTAATCGTTATCATCGTCATCATCATTATTGTTATTGTCATTATTAATATTATCACTATTATTATTATTATTATTATTATTATTAGTAGTAGTAGTAGTAGTAGTAGTAGTAGTAGTAGTACATGTTTATTATTACATATTTTAATTATACTTATTACTTTAA
>JBBIGA010000146.1:9342049-9358860 GCA_037576975.1 Alestes dentex
GAATAATGGGTATGTCCTTCAACTGGTCCAAAGTCTGCAACCACAGTGAAAGCTAATAGTTAATAAAGCAGAAATATGTAAGCAAATTAGTGACTTTAAGGCTTTTGTCACATTTTTTTTTTAAGTATGAAAATATTTTAAAGATTTTACTTTTCACCCAAAATACTTTTCACTCAACTGATAACTGGAAATAAACATACAGTATGTTTTTTCTTTGCAGATAAAACACATTTCTTCAAGAATTAATTTCTAATACTCCACAAAATCACACAAGACCAACCATTTACACTATGAGACCAAGGGGGCAATAGCTGCACAGATACACTTCAATGCTTTTGTCAACAAATCTATGTTTTGCACTGCACTGAATTTACTTAACTTCATTATTTGAATGCACTGTAAGACATCAGCACAATTATTGGCAATAGTAAACTGTAACTTTTATATAATCACTTTAGGGCTGTCAATTGCATGTGATAAATTGTTAGTTTTTAAATAAATTAACTAAATTTAACAATAATTTTATTGTTTTTTTAAGGCTGTTAACATATTTTCTGAGTCTGACCTTTTGAACAAGCTGTTGTTGTGCGGATTGAAGCCGAGCTGTTGTGTGGATGTATCTCTGTTCGGATTGCCTGCCCTATACTGTGTCTCAACCAGGAGCAATAACACTGCTTGTTATTTTAGTGTGCTTGGACAGAGGCGGGCATATATACGTGCTGTTTTTTCATGACATCACAAAAATGAATTGACACCAGATGTTTCCAGCTTAGTTACTACTAAGTATTGAGAAGTGCATGATATGTCTTGGAACATTTACAATGTTCACACACCCTTCTTCCATTTAAATAACATAAGGAAAATTCAGGCACCTTTGGCAGTTAGTGCTTGCGGGACACCTGTGGACAAATCACCAAACAGCAAACTAATTAAGGCAAATGAAAAGCTTAAATTTTTCTTGACAGCCTCCACTGTAACAAGAAATATGCTGAATGAATGACAGCAAAAGCTACAATAGAAGATGAACTGGAACAATGGACTCTACATGATATATATATATACACTCACTGGTGAGAATATGAAGCCACTGTTGCTCTCAATGGATGTTGGTGAGGAACATCAGAAACCTTTACCCTGTCTAGAAATACATTCTGATGAAGCTTATATTGTCCACTCATGTAGCTATAACAAAATTAAGTTTTTTCTTAATAGAAAAATCTCTTTTTTCTGCTATACTTTATACTGTAAGATGTCTATGCTTAATCACAATGAACTACATAAAGGAATGCAAATAAGTGGGATTCATTCCATTGATCTTTTGACCACATGCTTGAAATGTATTGAATGTGTTTTTGAGCTCCAAAGGATATAACATTAACTGCTTATTCATAGATGGAGGGTCTGTTTAATCCTTCATGACCCCCGTAAATCTTGTACACTAGTTCTAGCTATGTTGCTTTCTCTTGACGCAGTACGCAGGATAAAACTGTTTTGATCCAATAATACATCACATAGTCTGAAACGCTGAGACACGACTCAGAGGTGACGGTGGCCATATGTGAGAGGGGGGAACTTTATTGAAAAATAATTGAATAAAATGAGCATGATAGAGACATATTCTCTCAGCTCCACCGTCTGGGGAGGGGCAAGACAATTGGTGAGTGTCTTCAGAGAGATGTCTTCAGAGCACACAGTGGAGGTGGGGAATGTGTTTGGATTTGGATGGATCTTTACACATTCATCTCTGTTATCTCTTTGATGGTTGCACGAAGGGCTTGGTTTCATCCAAGCATGATCTGAAGACTCACTGGCTGCTTTAACAATGTACAGCAATGAATAATTAACCTGAGCATGAACATGATATAATATATCACCATTCACATCATTTTAATGTCTATTTACTTCAGGTACAAATTGTCGAGACACTGACAACTTGCATTTACTATCTTATACTCTGCAGTGCAGTACTGCAGTATCCTTCATCCTCACTGGCTTCATAAAATTCTAAGTTTTTTGTTTCCTTTTTGTGTTTAAAAAAACTTTACCTGAAATCTGTTAAATAATGTAAAGCACTCCCATCCAAATAATTCAAAATAATTTTCTTAAAACTGGCTCAGTTTAAGCTGTTACCATTGCAGTCCTTCATGGCGATAATGAAATCCAGCCTTTCTTCTAGAAGCTAATTAATATAGTCATGATATTTGGCATTCTATCAGTTATCCTGCTTCCTTCTGCATTACCTAGCTAGCAGAAGAAAAAAAAATAGCCATCCCTGAAAGTTAATCCCCAAAGTCTGTGTCATTTTCCATCTCACTTTCAAGATGCATCATCAGAAGAGTTTTTCTAGTCTCTAAATTAGTTAATCTCATTCTGAATAAGATGAGGTTATCATCACATATATTTTATCACTATTACATATTTAAATGTCATGAAAGACTTGAGAAATGCACAGATAAGGAATTATTTTCAATGACAGTCAACAAGGTCAAATGTAAATGCCAGAACTTTTCAGTTGCCTCTGTCAGTTGCAACTGTTAGCTGTTCCTCTGATGTCCCTGGACTGGGAGAGACTAAACAGATTTTTGGTTAAACAGAAAAATCGTGACTCTCGTCTGTCCCCTCAGACACCTGCAGGTATCACTAGACCACGCAAACCAATTAGAACTCAAACAGAGCAACTCAGTATCTTCCTCCCTCTCACATACACTAAGACAGCAACAAAACCCTGTGTTGCAATTAAATAACAACTTAATAACAACAAAGGTCAGCTAATGTGACTTTCTATAACATTTGAGGTAAATTTACTTTAAAGCCCAGCTTTACCTGCCTTTCTTAAGTGGTCAACTGTCCCTTATTAACAATAAATCATTCTCTTGACCAAAACATTATGAGATCACACTTCTACAGAACTCATGGCATTTTTAACAGATCTCTTTAGAGAGAGATGCCGCAGCAAGGTTAATATCCTGATACAGATAGTCTCACATTCATAAAAATATTTCTGCAGTGATGACCAGTAAAATCTGGACATTGAAATACTTAAAAATACTCTGAAAGCCTTTGCATTAGTATTACATGAACTACAACACAAACTGACTGTTAATAAAGGATGTCAGTGCCTTTGTGGATCAGAGGGAGAGGGCTCTTTTTCATAATAAACACACCACCACACACCTTCACAATCTCAGTTCTCATGCTCTTATCCAATGACCTATAAACCCTTCAAAGTCCACCTGCAAAGAAAATCAAAGCATTTCAGCAGGATGGAAACACTCTTTCTGTACTGTAGAGCACTGTAATAACATGAAGAAGTATGAAAGGTTCATTTGGCCTTTCTTCGTAACCCTCCGATATGTACATCATCCGTGTAACCCCGTTTGACTGGTGTAAGCAGCATTGTTATCCACACGGAGTAGCTGAAGATCAGCGGACCTGAGCTCGTCCGCGTGATTGGCTGTACTCACCGACCGAGTATCACGGGATAGCAAGATGTCCGCGTTCATTTGAAAATGTGTGTTTACTTGCTTCTTATGGCCTACGGTTACGTTTAGTCCTTTTTTATGCTGGCATTTACTACCCGTGCGGTCCAGCGGGGGAGGTACCAACTGACGGAAAGGAAAGGACTCAGAGACAAGAGCCAGACTATTCGTTATTACCAGGTTGGTTGGAGAGCTCTCTTGCTAATGCTAGCTCGCTGCCTGTGCCGGACGGGCTCTGCTCGGTCTGAGCTGAGACATGGCAGTGTTTCCTACAGATTATACATGAGTGCAAGTAGAGTTTTTATTAAAAAAAAACCCTCAATGGTTATCAGTTGCTTAGAAACTAAATATAGTGTTAGCTAACATACCGGCTATTTTTACTTGCTAGTTAACTAACTTGGGGCAGCTGGTGGTCCAGTGGTTAGGGAGTTACACCTTCAACCTGACGGTTGTGGGTTCGAATCCCAGGACTGCTAGTGGCAACCAGCGGTGAGTGTGTCCACTCACACTGCTCCCTGGGCGCTGTGTCCCGGTCTTCATTCGGTGAAGAATTTCATGCTGTTCACACTGTGTGCTGTGGTGTGTTCACGTATGACAAATGGTCACATTACACCTTAAACTCTCGAGTGAAACTGTACATGTCCTTCTGCGATGGAGTATGAGGTTCTCTGTTGACACATGTTCACAAAAACACAGTAAAGTCGCTTCTGAACAATATAACCTCAAATAATCAAACCCAGTTTGTTTAAAATTCAGTACGCCACTGAACGCCCGTCATGGACCATGTTTTACTGCTCTCGCAGAAATAATGCTGATATTGGGAACTCATGTCGAACGTGTATGAAGAGAGAGCCACAATGATAGCCGCCGGGGAACTGCAGTCGTTTGTCCCGTTCGGTCGTGAGCACTGCAAGAATCACCCGAACGCCGTGAACCTCCAGCTGCGCCAGCTACAGCCCGCCTCGGAGCTCTGGTCCTCAGACGGAGCGGCCGGACTCGTCGGCTCCCTTCAAGAGGTCAGCCTTCAAGAACGCCAAAAGGTAGCCAGTTCCCCACTGCACTTCAACACTGTATAACAACCAAGGTATAATCTTCTGGATCTTTAACTTGTGTAGTCAACCGGCCTGTTGTAGCAATGCCCTTTCTATTTTAAATCGCTCTTAATATCACCATATTTGTCATTTCCACCACAGCCTCCAAATACATGTTCTGTTGCAATGATAACACATTGCTGTCTGTTGCACACTATATGGACAAAAGTATTGGGATACACCTCTTAATTATTGAATTGAAGGTGTTTCAGTCATACCCATTGCCAGAGGATACCAAGCATACCAAGACATTTTGGACAACGCCATGCTTCCAACTTTGTGGACACAGTTTGGAGAACAACATTTTCTATTCCAATATGACTGTACTCCAGTGTAAAAAGGCCTTCTCATCCATCATCAGTGCCTGACCTCCTAAATGCTCTACAGAAGAAATGGGCAAGAATTCCCACAGAAACACTCCTTAATCTTGTGGGAAGCCTTCCAAGAAGAGTGGAAGCTGTTCTAGCTGCAAAGGGGGGACCAACTCCATATCTATGTATTTGAATGCAATGTCATTGAAGTCCATGTTGGGGTGTAATGGTCAGATGTCCCAGTACTTTTGTCTGTATAGTGTATTTCCTCTTTTGCTTTAAATTTTTGACAAACACCAATTGCACTTTACACAGTGTAAACAGTGTTTCATGATGAATGGACCAGTTGTAATGGTTTTTAATACATTATACATTAAAAATTACTTTAAAAAGTTACAATTTCTAGGAGTAAGAATGAAATACAACTGAACTTGCAATTGTTGGTGTAATTTTGAATATGTCAAGTTTATATGTCTGTTTGTGAGATATAAAAAGGCATTTAATTTACATTGTTCTCTGTTTGACAGGAATCCTGGCAGCTTAGGAAAGGCTCCAGTGCCAGGACAGATGAAGCCAAATATGAAGAGGAGCTATATGCGGCTGGACACATGGTCATCTGGAGTCGAGGGAGCAAGAGTCAAGCTTCTTATGTGTACAAAGCTTTCACAGTGGACAGCCTAGTGCAGCAGGTACTGTCAGTACTGACGGGGGAGAGTCTTTACATAAGTGTGGGCAGTATGGCAAAAATCTAGTTCCATAACCGATATGAACATTCTCACAATATCCAGCCTGCATCATTTTGTTTAAAAAAAAAAAAAGTTTAAGTTACTAGAGAATCATGATTTTAGAATAGTACTAGTAACGGACAAATTATTAGCCTTTTCTGATATTTAAACTGAAATCTGATGACACGTTTGCTGTACAGTGGAAGAGCAGAATTTTTAGGTGATACTTGGCTGCCGTTCTAAATTGTATGCTCTTTTCTGATCATCATCTACACACATGCAGATCTGAATACAGGATTTCTAAATCAGCCAAGAATTACCTAACTGGTGCATTTGTAAGAGACACCATGTGCCTCTCAACACTAAATCCAGTTAATCATGACCAGTTATGCTTTCTTAAACTTCTAGTATCCCTCTGAATAAAACTCGAGTTTAAACATTATTGAACCTTGCGGTCTCCCAGCGATAGGGTGAAACTTTGGTAGCCACTTTGAAGCATCTTCTGAATGTATTTTGGATATCATGCAATCGGTCAGTGTTAGGGGAATGTTGAGTTGACGGTGTTGACTGCAGGCACAGTGCAGTCAATCAGAACATTTTCACAAATTAATAAAATGTTTAATTCTAATGTCAAAAGTGGACCTAATGGTAAAATATTTAATTCAAGGAAACTGTTGGAGATGGATCCCTTAAGGTTGGGAGTAATCAATATGTGGAATACGTTTTAGAAAATCCAGCTGAGATCTAATACTGGCTAAATCGGATACATGGAGTAATGTCAAGTTCTTACAGGCCTAATATAATTGAATGTCTTGTGATAACCCTTATATCATCTTTTTTAATGTACCTCTGTAGGCCTTGTGGTGTAATTTCACAGTTCCTCAGTTTCGTAAAGATGGTAAGCACACTTTACATTGTTGGCTTTTGTAATTAAATGAGTTATGTGTCCATAATTGTGATATTATGTAAAAAATGTAGTTAATATGTGTATGTATTTATATGCTGTCTGTCTTTGAACCTTAGAAAAGGACATAGTTGAACAGAGTGTATGCATAGTCCAGAGCATGTGTGTGAACGTCCACACTGTAAGTGGGAAGGACTTCATCTCCCCACTACCATTTCAGGTATGCTAATAGATAGTACAGTGTTTGAGTATCTATTCTTTTTCTATTTCTTGCTACATATTCATCAAACACCAGTTCAAGTTGACATTTCTGTTTAAAAGTTTAGAGTGACTGTTTTCTATTGAATACAACCAATTTACAACTAATTTGTAAATGCAACTGTTGAATATAATTAAAGTGATAGTTTGTGTAGTCAGCCAAGATGTTATATAATGTAAACTCAGATACTGTAACAAAACATTTCCAAAGTCAAAATAAAAAAGAAAAACACAAACAGCGTTTACATAAATACTCAACCTCTATATCAACCCCAAAATCAATACTTTATAGAGAAAACCTTTGCTATAATAACAGTCATAATTCTTTGGGGTAATTATGTACCAGTTTTGTACATTTTTCAGATGTGTTTTGTCTCCATTCTTCTTGGCAGAATATGTAGAGGTCCTTTAGATTGGTGGAACAGCGCTTCTGGAAAGGAAAGCAGTTTTTAAATGGTGCAACAGTTTCTCAGTAGGGTTAAAGTCAGGGCTTTGACTTGGCTATCCTGAACATTCACCTTTCTGTTTTTCAGCTTTTCCAGTGTCCCTTTGGACTTATGTATAGGGTCGTTGTCATGTTGAAAGATGAATCTTGTCTCAAGTTGTAGGTTTACAGCAGATTGTAACAAGTTCTACTGCAAGATCCCCATTGAATGATGCGGCCACCACCATATTTCTCCCGTGTCCATCTCTTTCACATGTTTTTATGTGGGCATTTTTAAGGAATGGCGTCTTTCTTGCTATCCTCCCGTAGGGAACTCTTGAAATTGTGGACCCATGCACCTTCACTCCAGTTTCAGCCAAAGAGCAGTGCAGACTTCTGAAAGTGGCTGTTGGATTTTCTGCAGCCTCTCTCACCAGTCAATGTCTTACTCTGATGCTTAGTTTTGAGGGGTAGTCTATTCAAGTAAGGGTCTGGGTGCTCTGGTGAAGCTTCCACTTTCTGATCATGGGTCCAACAGTGCTTAACTGAACAGTAATACTCTGATATTTTTTTGTAGTTATTTCCTACCTTGTGCATTACAGTGATTTTTGTTTCTCACATCAGCAGAATGCTCCTTTGTCTTCATATTTGCAGTGACAAAGAAAATGGCCCTTTCAAAGTGTGCTTTTTTATTCAGAGAAAGAGCCTTATTTAAGGACTCACAAGTAGTACCTAAATATGTTTTATATATGGTAAATTAAGTGTCACCTTTGTGTCGTTTTTGATGCATTTTTAATTTGTATTGACCTGGAGGTTCCAAGGCACAGGGGTTTGAATACTTATGCAAACAACGAATGTCATTTTTTATCTTTTTAATGTTGGTATACAAATAATCTGTTCTGGTGTTAAAATACACTGGAGCAAAAGAAATTTAGGAAAACTGTGTATAAATGTTTTATAATCCAGATAGTTATGTTGACTTTAAATCAGCATTCTTCCTAATGAGGTATCTCATTCTAATAATTTTTATTTTGTTTGTGTTGTTTGTATCGCAGTAAGTCATATTGTGTCCTAAACCACATAGTCGAGCCCTTAATAATAGAGTTGAATGCAGTTTGAGCGAGTTGAGGTTTGGAGTGTGTTTTTAGAGAAACTGAAACTAGAAGCTGACCTTGTAGCTTCAGTGCTACGCTAAAGTGGCAAAATTTGAGCTCCAGACGTATCTTTGAGGTGATCAAATATTGAGGCAGATAACATAGAAATTACAATATTACAGAATTATTTTAATCACACTTTGCTATCATTTTATATATTTTAGTGTTGATGGAAAAACATAATATTGAAAAAACATCTAGTGTCTAATCTTTCAGTCATTACTGAATTTTGAGTAGTAGAAGCAAATATATGTTCCTACATATTTTCTTTAATGTATTCATTTTTAAGGAAGACCTTGGACTGTTTTTTTTTTTTTTTTAATTAAGTATTTAAATAAAAATAATTTGTTTCATCACAGTATTACAAAGCAGGTTTGTACCTGTCCCTCTTTTGCATACCATTAGTTGGTCCTCTGAGGGATTTGACAACATTACTGATGTTGGCTAGATCTCGTTCATTCTACTCATGCACTAGTAGTAATGGGTGATTTGGCACAGTGACAGCACAAAGGGGACTTAATTGTGGATGACAAGCACCATCATTTGGTCATGTTCAGCAGACTTGGCAAAGGCTATTGTGTTTCAGTTAAGTTGTAGCGTGATCTAATTTCGTTTTCCTGGATTCGTTTGTGAATGTTCATACACTGAGAACCACAGGCACTGGGTGTATTTAAACTTTCCTTCATACTGTATATGTTTGTTTCTTTTTTATGTTCTCTGATCCGATCAAAGTACTGATTGTCAACCTATACTGAGTCCAATCCTTTTGTCAAAAGGACCGTAGATATTACAGCCACACAGGAATTCAGCCACTTTAAGGCACATCCATTGCTGGCTGAGAAATCATTCAGCTGTGTTCTTGGAGCTTGAATAATCTCTTTCAAAAAGCATTGTAAACACACTGAGACACTCTGGAGCTGTCGCATATGAGCTTAAGGTCACCGTGTCTAACACCAAGTGTCAGCTAGAGGGTATAAAGCCCCTCAGTGTTTTCTGGGGTGATGGAGCTCCACCCAGTATACCCAGTATTAATCATTCAGCATCAGCACCTAACCTCACGAATGCTCTTGTGGCTGAATGCAAATTAATCCCAACAAATGTGCTAACATAAAAGCCCTGTTACTTCACAGATTTTTTTATGGTTTATGGCACCTCTACAACAGTGACTTATTTATGTAATTAGAACACAGACTTATTATGTATTATAAAAACATTTTATACCTTGTTCCCATTTAGATCTTGATTTTATATTTATCTTATGACACAAAAGATAAATGCATGTAATAAATGTGGTAGTTCTACATGCATACATATGAAAACATACTTTGGTAATAGACACTTACCACTATCTCTGCCTTTTTAGGTCTCTACACTGTGGCCAACCAAGTTTGGCCTTCTTTTAGAGCGCAAAAACATAACAACTGATGCTCCCTTGAGTCCCACAAGGTATTTTATATTATTTATAAAATTGGTAGTGATAGTCGTTACTTCATCTAGCATTTGTGTGCATGTCAATGTAGTAAGATAAAGTGTTTGTAAGGGCATCTGGTATGTATTGTGCATTTTTTTTTTTTTGGTCAGGGAACCTCTTCCGACCCTCTTCAGCATGCTCCACCCATTGGATGAAATCGCACCTGTCGTCTGTAAGTCCACAGGTCAGTCAGTCTCTTCATCTTATTGTTTTCTGCAGAGGTACCTTAAAGGGAAAGCATTTTAACTGTTATTGGTGCTTGAATATCTGCATTTTCTAACAAAACTTTTTTGCCATCTTAAATGGCAAGCTGTACATAATTGTTTACAGATTTGTTTTCATGTTTTGATTGTAAATGGTTTTACATGCTAACAGTTTGCATAAAGTATATTTAACAAACCAAGTCATTAGGAGTGGTTTTATGTGAAATGCTCAGAGAATAGGTCAGAATCAATCAGTGGTGATGAGAATCTGAAGCGTGTAATGCCTTTAAACCTTTTCCTGCAGAATTTTTTTTTTTAATTTTACGGTAAGTTTGACTTTTGGGCAAATGTTTTCATGGGCACATTTATTCATGGCAGAGACATGCATACATAGTGTGTAAGACAAAATAGTACCCCAAAAACATTTTCTCAGAAGCCACGGGTCATTTTGGATAGGAAAAAATGGCTATATTTGCATTAAATTCCATTGTAAAGAAATATGAGTCGGCGAGTTTGTGTGCTTGAACTTGTACTTGAAGACTGCACACTGACTGTCCTCTCTGTTTGGTAGGGCTGTTTGAAACAGTGCGTCTGCAGTATGTATCAGACAGTGCGCTTCGAGTGGTTTTCTCCTGTGAGGAACCTTCTATCATCATGACCTACGATGCAGTACAGTGCACTCATACTGTCTGGGCTCTGCGCAAAGTCACAGGAGAGGTAACAGTGGGCCAGCTCTAATGCTACACCAGCTGATACTGAATGCTGGAACACATTTATGCCGTTATTACTTTTCATGTCAACATCAGCAATATAATAAGTAAATCATAGTTTAAGTTATGTGTGCTTCCTGTAGGAACGATCTACAGTGCTGAAGTGTCCCAGGCGTGATGCCGCTGCTCAGACCCCCACGGCTACCCACAGCTTCCTTGGTGCCCATCTGAGGAACGTGACCCGTTTGGACTCTCCTGGCTCACCACTCCACTGCCACGCCCTGCACAACCAGAGCCGTGTCCCACCTTCCCCCAGCCTGCACTCCCGTGCCCATTCGCCCAACATCTCCAACATGGCTGCCCTGAGGTAAGCCTGGCTCTGCACTTCTTACACGCCTGAAAGTTTTCTGATTGTGAGTATAAATCTCTACCCTCACAACAGTGCAGTTTGTGTGCAGTCCTATTGGAAACAATTCAATCTGTTAGTCTAGGGATGTAAAAAATGACCAGTTCATTGTTATTATTTGATATTAGTCTGTTTCTCAGGTCACTTTTTACCTTAAAAACAATATAAAAATACAAGACATCAGTGTGCTTACTACTGTTTAGTGCATAGCTCACTTTTTATCAGGTCGTTTATTAGAAAAGTTTTCGAGGTTTTTCGTTCTGGTAGCCTATCCAAGAATCTTCTTTGGAAGTGTGAAACCTGCAGCTGTTTTTATGTGCTCTGGCAGGGACAAAATGGGGAATTTACATGTTACATGACTGACAGAGGAAACTTAGTTGGTTTGGTTCTTTAATCAATGTGGTGTGTTGCAGTGTGCTGAGCTGGACTAAAATAATACCTTTATCTGACTAACATCAGATGCTTCAAGGCAGGAGCTAGAAATCAAGCTGTGCAACACTCTTATGTATCACTCAGTTATATCAGCATTTAGATCCACAGCATTATTTGCATCTGAATTTAGTGATTTTGTTCATTTATACTTGTGATACATTAGAATTTCTGAAAAGCAGAATCTAACGTAATTGTGCTAATGTTTATCATAACATTTCTGACAACCCCCTCCTTTCCATTTTTTTTGATACCTTGCATGTGCCTCCTCACAAGCCGAGCTCACTCCCCTGGCATTGCGGTTCCCTCTTTTACTGGAGCGCAACGTTTCAATGTGTCATGCCACTCTCCATCACCTCGTGGGCACAGCCTGTTGGGATCACCCAATAGCACCCTTAATGATACAGCCCTGCTACCTGAGATGGAACCCATTCTGCCTCACCTTTGCATCGAGCAACTATGGACAGAAACCACTACCACTCATAGGTTATCAGTTCTCTTTTTATCTACTATATATGTCCTGTCTTCATGTCCCCTCTGTGTCTCTTATGGCAGTTATATGTCCAGTAATATGAGACATATTTGTCAATGGACTCTTTAATGCTTTTGCACATTATTAAATGTTTCAGTATGGTTAAGTGAGTAGCTTATATTCAATATTTTGTGTGTCTGCAGGGAGAAGAGCTGCCAGGCCTCCAAAGTATTCATTACTTCTGACCTATGTGAGAGCAGATATTTATGCTTTCTAGTTGAATCCCACCAGCAGCTCAGGTACTCAAATGTCCACTTCCACTTACCTGTTTGTTTTTGACTGATTTCACATGAGAGGTATAGTGGTTCTTTGTACATTTTAACCTATTTATTTTTTGTATCTCTCTTGTCTGGCGATCCCAGATGTGTGAAGTTTCTCGAAGGCAATGAAACTAACCAACTTATATTTGCATCAGTTACCAATATTCCTGCCAAAGATGCTGCACCTTTGGAGGTAAGGTACCCATGGAAGCAAATTTGAGATGAACTGGAAATGTGTACAGATCTGGACAAACGCAATGACCAGTCATTCATACGTTTAATTTCCAGTCAGAGCTGCTATACTACATGCAGATGATTAATATTTCAGTAACTGAAAAAATCAGGAAATTACACAGACGCCTTGACAAACAACTACAATGACTTTTTAAAAAATATATCTGCCCTTTGCTGTTATTACTGCTGTAATTCAACAAAGGTAGTTTTCTGCTTCTTGTAAATACCTCCAAAGTTTTAGATGTTGCTTACATTTCTGATTCTGATCCAAGTGGATAAACTCTTATTTCAGATCTAAAGCAAGAGACAGCAGCCTGCTACTTCACTTGGTGAATGGGTTAAACGCAGAGAAAGAATTTCACATTGTTCACACTGTGTGCTGTGGTGTGTTCACATGTGACTAGAAGGGGCCAGTTTACTTGACTTTACTTTACATGGTGGTTTTTTGAGTCTTGCATGGTTGTTGGGAGTCTTATTTTCTTATTTTAATAATTGTGAACTCCAGTTTTGGACACATCTGCATTTTCATTTTCACTTGGTTTTCCTCTTCATAATACAAGTGGATCTGCTTTCTAACCCCCTAAAAAAATCTAATTTAGCCATTTCAGGTGAACATGAGAGAAATTTGTGAGGCAGCTAAGTGGTGTTTGAGTGATTGTGTGAATATTTGTGTCTCTTTGTGTGGTAATAACTGACAATGTGGGAAGATCTTTTGCTGGCATACCAAAGCTGGAACTGGTTGAATTAGAAGGATAAAAAACTTAAAGTGACAGTAGAGACATAAAGGTGGTTAATAGTAGAATATATGTGATGTTTTACTAAGTGCTGAAGGCGTTGCTATGATCTATTAATTATGTTTCCTTTTTTTCTTTTACTGAAAAAAATGGAACTTGTATCTAATGGCAGTTTTATTTGAAAACTAAATCAACTAAAGCACTCTCTGAATGTATTCATCAGAAACAGATTTTTAAAAATGTATTTTACTTTGGTAGGACATAGATGCTTTGCTGGTATTGGAGACAAATGGTAGCCTGGTCTTGTACGCAGGAGTCACACGGGTAAGCTGGCAGTTATGCACTGTTCTTTTTTTCGTGCATGTTTAATACTTGAAACATTACATATACAATGCAAATGTGTTTGATTGTGAACATAAAAGATATTTGACATAATAAACACGTCCAAATAAAATTTTACTAGAGAAACACATGGACTCAGTGAGTGGCAAGTGGGGGAAGCATGTTATGGTTTGTGTAAATTACTACACCAAAGCAATTAGCAGATAGAATAAAAACATATGTTAAGAACATGCTTAACACCATCTTTAGCTCATATTATTTTTAGCTGTGCTTTTATAAAAGGTTTTTTGTTTTCATCATGTTTATCCAAGCTTTGCACCTTATAGTGCTAGAATATTTTACATGAAGCCAAATGCCAGGATGTT
Source organism: Alestes dentex (assembly GCA_037576975.1). Classification (NCBI taxonomy): domain Eukaryota; kingdom Metazoa; phylum Chordata; class Actinopteri; order Characiformes; family Alestidae; genus Alestes; species Alestes dentex. The sequence continues at coordinate 9,356,082 of JBBIGA010000146.1, forward strand.
TATAATGTGATACATGGTCAGAATTCCTGCTTATATGGTATAAATATTGCTGTAGTTAATCTTGTAGTGAGGAACAAGACATTTACCAGAATTTAGCATAACTTTGACATTTTTAAGGTAGTTTTATGGCTCTGGATATCCATAATGTGTACAGAAGTAAAGTGCAGTGATGTCAGCATATAGATGAATATTACAACCAATTAACATCAAAGCAATCTTGTGTATATAAATTAAGAAAAAAAAGATGGGGCTGAGAATAGATCTCTGCGTGACACCTTTGGTTGTCTCCAGGAACTCTGATGACACATTCCCTGCTTTCACACTTAAATCTAATTAATAATTCTGAAACCTTTTCCATACATACATAGGCATCAAACAAATAGCTGACAGGCTATTTTGCTGCAGGGAATGATCAACTGTGTCAAAGACTTTTGATAATGCATTCAGCATGTACATTTTGATAATGCATTCAGAGGAGGTTATTTTTATAGCCAATAATGTTATATAGATAATATTTACCGTATCACACTATAGCCATCCATGAAACCAAGTTGGATGGTACATAAAAGAGGGAGTTAAAAAAAAATATATATATAGATTCTGGTCACCAGCAGGCTTAAAAAAAGACACGCAAATTTTGGTTGAAATTAGCTATCCTGGTTACAAAGTAGGAATTAAATGCTTGAAAAATTCATGAGTTGCATATTGCAATATTAAACAGGTAGCCGTCTTCAGCAAAATGTTACTTTGTTCTATCATTGTTAAAACTCTTGTGGTAGAGTTTACACATTTAGCTGGGTTGGTCATTGAATCAATGTACTTTTCCATAATTATTTGCATTTTTTCACAGCAGAGGTGCACTTTTATTAGCTTCTTAAGAGGTGCATGCTTGTTCACAAAAGGGTAAAAAAAAATATGACTTAAACAAAAAGAGAAAGAGAGATCATGTAAGCTTACTTATTACATACTATTATTATTATTTTACTGTTTATTTATCACAATGTGCAAATCAGTCTTGCTCAGTCTCATGTTCCTGACACAAGCTGTAGGGTTATTTAAACACCAAGATGTGAATTTTTTTTGTCTGTCTGTGGGGGGATTAGGGTGTATAATATAGGAGTAAGGCCCCTGTTTTAATACGTTGACCTGAATCTAAGTAATCATTCATAATCATCTGGGTTTTTGTGATCTAGCCTTCAGTACAATACATACATCCAGGGTACATGGAATTATTGAAAGCTTTACCCTAATTTTGCAAGTGGTGTGCAGCTCATGTCATGGTTTTTCTTGGAGAGCAAGCTACTAATGTGTTGTGCTAGAGCAGACTTCTAATATTTATCATTATGCGTCTGGTTTGGAAGGCAAATTGACTGGCAAAACATGTTCGGTCAGTTGGGACTCCTGTTTCCAGCAATCAAAGGGACACGTTCTGTACAAATAAAGAGTGCAGATGCCTTGTGGTCTAGCAAAAACAACTCTCACTTATTAAATAACCAAGGCAATGTATAGCATGGCATGAAAAAAAAAAAAGTCGCTAAAGTTTAGTAATTTGTAAAGTAACATTTCCATTACTTTATCCTCAAAAATTAAAAAATAAATATCTGGAAGTATGTTCCACAAAAGTAAAAATGATTTTCAGCTTGTGACTCTTAATTCAAACTGGCCTATGCATCACTCAGGATGTTGCCCTGCTTTACTTCAAGGGTTGTGCAGATCATAATTTTTTATGTCAGATTCTGATTGTTCTTTTTTGAGGCAGCCAGGCTTTTTACCTAAATCTCCCAATAAGTGGGCTTCATGAGCACTCTGATCTGAGTAGCATAAACTGGTGGCTATCCTTAATGCATGCATGGACTCTTGCTTTCCAGGCAGTGCATTCTGAGTAACCATAAATTTTCACAGAAGATGTGCCCTACCAGCATGATAGCCTATAAGGATATACAGTGGGGGAAATAATTATTTGAGCCCCTGCTGAATTTGTACGTTTGTTAAAAAAAAGTACTGTCTCTTAATTATGAGGTAGTTTCGTTTTTATAGAGAGAGACAGAATATCAACCAAAAATCAAGAAAAAAACTTGTTACATAGAAGTGTTCTGATTTGCATGTCATTGAGTGAAATAAGTATTTGATCCCCTACCACCCAGCCAGACTTCTGGCTCCCACAAACTGGCTGTGTGCACTCCCGTCCACAGAATCAGTTTCTTCCGTTCCAACCTCTCCACCACCATGGACATGACCAAAGAGCTGTCAAAGGATGTCAGGAACAAGATTGTAGACCTGCACAAAGATAGAATGGTTTACAAAACCATCAGCAGGAAGCTTGGTGAAAAGGTGACAACAACTGGTGCGACTATTCGGAAATGGAAGAAATATATAATGACCATCAGTTGCCCTCAGTCTGGAACTCCATGCAGTATCTTGCCTCATGGTGTGAGGACAACCATGTGCAAGGTGAGGGATCAGACCAGAACAAAATGGCAGGAGCTTGTTGATGATCTGAAGGTAATTGGGACCACTGTGGGGATGATGTTCTTCGGGTCATAATCAGCATTTCTTTTCCTCCTAACATGGCGGGTTGAGTTGATGCCAAAGAACAACATTTTTGTCTCATGCGAACAGCATTTTTTCCCAATCCTTCCCTGAATCATTTAGATGTTCACTGGCTAACTTAAAACTGGCTGTACATGTACCTTCTTGAGCAGGGGGCCTTGCAGGCACTGCAAGATTTCAATCCATTATGATGTAGTGTGTTACCAATGGTGTTCTTAGTGACTGTGGT